>JBBDGP010004873.1:0-58789 GCA_037952835.1 Lithobates septentrionalis | reverse complement strand
CCTATGGGTAGATTTCATCTCACTTCCTGTTGTCTCCTTCCGTTTGCAAGTAGGAGTCGTTTGTAAGTTAGATGTTTGAAAGTAGGGTCCTGCCCTATATACTCAGCAGAAATTTGGGCCTTAGGTGTTGCTGTGGCCAAAACACTGTAAGCCCTCACAGGGCCCTGCTGTGAAATATTAGATCAAGAATTGTAATTACATGCCCCTGTTGAACAGGAGCTGAAAAATTAGGCCTTAGGCACTGGTGCTGGTGCCACAACACTGCAACCCCTCACAGACACTCTAGTTGGAACGCAGGAACGAGCACTGCTGCAAAGTATTGCATCAAAAATTGTAATTACACGCCCCTGTTAGACAGGGGCAGAAAAATTGGGCCTTAGGCACTGGTGCTGGTGCCACAACACTGCAACCCCTCACAGACACTCTAGTTGGAACGCAGGAACGAGCACTGCTGCAAAGTATTGCATCAAAAATTGTAATTACACGCCCCTGTTAGACAGGGGCAGAAAAATTGGGCCTTAGGCACTGGTGCTGGTGCCACAACACTGCAACCCCTCACAGACACTCTAGTTGGAACGCAG
This sequence comes from Lithobates septentrionalis, assembly GCA_037952835.1. Lineage (NCBI taxonomy): Eukaryota > Metazoa > Chordata > Amphibia > Anura > Ranidae > Lithobates > Lithobates septentrionalis. The sequence continues at coordinate 58,208 of JBBDGP010004873.1, read as the reverse complement.
GAACGAGCACTGCTGCAAAGTATTGCATCAAAAATTGTAATTACACGCCCCTGTTAGACAGGGGCAGAAAAATTGGGCCTTAGGCACTGGTGCTGGTGCCACAACACTGCAACCCCTCACAGACACTCTAGTTGGAACGCAGGAACGAGCACTGCTGCAAAGTATTGCATCAAAAATTGTAATTACACGCCCCTGTTAGACAGGGGCAGAAAAATTGGGCCTTAGGCACTGGTGCTGGTGCCACAACACTGCAACCCCTCACAGACACTCTAGTTGGAATGCAGGAACGAGCCGTGCTGCAAAGTATTACATCAAAAATTGTAATTACACGCCCCTGTTATACAGGGGCTGAAAAATTGTGCCTTAGGCACTGGTGGTGGCGCCCAGAACCAAAAATGTTCTTACAAGCTATCAGCGTGATGATTGAGGAGGAAGAGGATAATTACTCAGGGATAATCACTCAGCATCAACATAGGCAGTCTTTGAAGGGATCTGAAAAAAATTATTCAGTTACATCAGCATCAGGTGCTTGGTAGCTGGTGGTGATCCAAGACTGATTCATTTTTATGAAGGTCAGCCGATCGACCGAGTCAGTGGACAGACGCACCCTGTGATCGGTTACCACGCCTCCAGCAGCACTGAATGTACGTTCCGAAAGAACGCTGGATGCAGAACAGGCCAGTAGCTCAATTGCATACTGTGCAAGCTCTGGCCAGTGATCCATCCTCAAGACCCAGTAACCCAGAGGATTTTCGGTGGGAAAGGTGTCCAAGTCTGATCTTGCCCCTAGGTATTCCTGCACCATGTAAAACAGACGCTGGCGATGGTTGCTGGAACCGATCATACCTTGGGGCTGCGGACCAAAAAATTGTCTGAACGCATCGGTCAGACGGCCACCTTCTCCACCGCTCCTTCTTTGACTGACCGAAGCCTCAGCAACACGTTGTCCAGAAACAGGAGTTTGTAACCTCCCAGTCTCTGGGAACGCGTTGCACAGACCTTTCTGCAAGGCCTCCCGAAGATGTTTCATCCTCTGCTCCCTCTGCGATGGCAAGATAAGGTCCGCAACCTTACCCTTGTAACGTGGATCAAGGAGGGTTGCCAGCCAGTATTGGTCCTTCTCCTTGATACCACGAATACGAGGATCCTTACGCAGGCTTTGCAGGATCAGGGAGGCCATGCAGCGTAGGTTTGCTGAGGCATTCGGTCCGGAGTCCTCTGGGTCACTAAGGACAACAACGTCCGCAGCCACCTCCTCCCAGCCACGTACAAGTCCATGTGTTCCTTGGGACTGATCCCTTAAAGACTGCTGATGCTGAGTGCCAGGCTCCACCTCCATACTGACACAATCTTCCTCCTCCTCCTCCTCCTCCTCCTCGTCCTCTTCCTGTGTGATCGGCGGGCACGCAGGAACACTGTCTGGATAAAGGGGGTCTTGAGAGCTAAGGAAGTCCTCCTCTTCCTGCCTCTGTTCTGCCTCAAGTGCCCTGTCCATTATTCCACGCAGCGTGTGCTCCAACAGGTGGACAAGGGGGACAGTGTCACTGATGCATGCACTGTCAGTGCTCACCATCCTCGTGGCCTCCTCGAATGGTGACAGGACAGTGCATGCATCCCTGATCATGGCCCACTGGCGTGGGGAAAAAAAACCAAGGTCCCCTGACCCTGTCCTGGTGCCATAGTCGCACAGGTACTCATTGATGGCCCTCTGCTGCGTGTGCAGCCGCTGCAGCATGGCCAACGTCGAGTTCCACCTGGTGGGCATGTCACAGATTAGGCGGTTCTTGGGCAGGTTAAACTCCTTTTGGAGGTCCGTCAGCCGAGCACTGGCATTATATGACCGGCGGAAATGCACACAGACTTTCCTGGCCTGCCTCAGGACATCCTGTAAGCCCGGGTACCTGCCCAAGAACCGCTGCACCACCAAGTTAAGGACGTGAGCCAAACAGGGCACATGGGTCAGTTGTCCCTGTCGGAGGGCAGAGAGGAGGTTGGTGCCATTGTCGCAAACCACCATTCCTGCCTTAAGTTGGCGTGGCGTCAACCACCTCTGAACCTGCCCCTGCAGAGCTGACAGAACCTCTGCCCCAGTGTGGCTCCTGTCCCCCAAGCACACCAGCTCAAGCACCGCATGGCATCTTTTGGCCTGCGTACTTGCGTAGCCCCTTGAACGCCTACGGAGCACCGCTGGTTCCGAGGAAGAGGCCATGGAGGAAGAAGAAGAGGAGGGGGTGGAGGAGAGAGGTGTGTCACAATCAGCATTTTGGAGGCGTGGTGGCGGAACAACCTCCAACACTACTGCACCTTGTCCTGCATCCTTCCCAGCTGCCAGCAGAGTCACCCAATGCGCCGTGAAACTTAAGTAACGTCCCTGTCCATGCCTGCTGGACCATGAGTCAGCGGTAATATGCACCTTACCGCTGACCGCCCTGTCCAGCGAGGCATGGACATTGCCTTCCACATGCCGGTAGAGAGCCGGAATCGCCTTCCGTGAGAAAAAGTGGCGTTTGGGTACCTGCCACTGAGGAACCGCACATTCCACAAACTCACGGAAGGGGGCAGAGTCTACCAACTGAAAAGGCAGCAGTTGAAGTGCTAGCAATTTTGCCAAGCTAGCATTCAACCGCTGGGCATGTGGATGGCTGGGAGCAAACTTCTTTCGGCGGTGAAGCAGCTGGGGCAGGGAAATTTGCCTGGTACAATCTGACGTCGGTGTACCAAAAGCAGATTGCCCACAAGTACTTGGCTGTGACACACCTAATTCTACACCTTCATTCCTCTCACTGCAGGTCTCAGAGAGGACTGAAGGTCTAGTGGGGTTGGAAATCTCAGCTGATGAGGAGCAAGGAGAGATCCTCTTTGTTCTTTGGTGTGGGTCTTTCAGATACGCTTGCCAACGAACTGCATGGCAGGTCAACATATGTCTGGTCAAGCATGTGGTACCCAAGCGGGAGATGTTTTGGCCACGCGAGATACGCTTGAGACATATGTTGCAAATAGCAGCGGTGCGATCTGATGCACTCGTCTCAAAAAAGGCCCACACCAAAGAACTTTTTGAATAACGCGCAGAGACTGCAGCGCCCTGCACATGTGGAGCTTTGGGGTGTGATGCAGTCAATGTGCTGCCCTTAGGCTGGCCCCTGGAGGGCATCCTGCCTCGTTGGTGATGTGCCGCCTCCTCCTCCTCCTCCTCCTCCTCTCTCCTATCAGGCACCCACGTTGAGTCAGTGACCTCATCATCCCCTCCCTCCTCATCACTGGAGCAAACCTGGCAGTATGCTGCAGCAGGGGGAGCATGACTGCCAGATTGCTGTCCTTCTTGGGCACCCCCTCTGTCCGTGCTCATGTTACTGCCTTCATCGAGCTCAGTATCATCATCAGAGCCTTCCAAACGCTGGGCATCCTCCTGGAGCATGTACCCAACACTGTGGTCAAACAGTTCGAGGGAATCCTCATGAGGACATGGTGGAGCTAGGGAAGGAGTCACTGATGACATTGAGCTGAGGGAAGAGGCCGCTGCTTTGCCAGACAAAGCACCCTGGGCATGGGTGAGAGAGGATGAGGAGGATGAGGACGGCTTGGTCATCCACTCGACCAAGTCTTCCGCATGTTGCGGCTCAACACGGCCAGCTGCCGAAAAAAAGGCCAAGCGTGTCCCATGGCCACGTGCTGATGAGGATGCACCGTCTCCACGACCAGCACTAGACACAGAGCCTGCTTGCCCTCTCTTATTGGCTTGTGACTGTCTGCCTCTCCTTCTTGGCCTTCCAGACATACTAATGGCCTGTAGCTGCACTAAGCTGGGATAGAACACCTGTAATTTTCTTCAGGTAGCTTTATATACTGTAACCAGACAAGCCTGCCTGTCAGTAGGAAGATAACAGGAACGGATCTAGCTGAACACTGTGAGCAGGACACACTGTACTAAATGTAAATAGTCTAGCTGCCTGACCGTGGTACTAATAGGATCAAAAAGAACACCTGTAATTTTCTTCAGGTAGCTTTATATACTGTAACCAGACAAGCCTGCCTGTCAGTAGGAAGATAACAGGAACGGATCTAGCTGAACACTGTGAGCAGGACGCACTGCACTGAATGTAAATAGCAGGAACGGATCTAGCTGAACACTGTGAGCAGGACGCACTGCACTGAATGTAAATAGCAGGAACGGATCTAGCTGAACACTGTGAGCAGGACGCACTGCACTGAATGTAAATAGCAGGAACGGATCTAGCTGAACACTGTGAGCAGGACGCACTGCACTGAATGTAAATAGCAGGAACGGATCTAGCTGAACACTGTGAGCAGGACGCACTGCACTGAATGTAAATAGCAGGAACGGATCTAGCTGAACACTGTGAGCAGGACGCACTGCACTGAATGTAAATAGCAGGAACGGATCTAGCTGAACACTGTGAGCAGGACGCACTGCACTGAATGTAAATAGCAGGAACGGATCTAGCTGAACACTGTGAGCAGGACGCACTGCACTGAATGTAAATAGCAGGAACGGATCTAGCTGAACACTGTGAGCAGGACGCACTGCACTGAATGTAAATAGCAGGAACGGATCTAGCTGAACACTGTGAGCAGGACGCACTGCACTGAATGTAAATAGCAGGAACGGATCTAGCTGAACACTGTGAGCAGGACGCACTGCACTGAATGTAAATAGCAGGAACGGATCTAGCTGAACACTGTGAGCAGGACGCACTGCACTGAATGTAAATAGCAGGAACGGATCTAGCTGAACACTGTGAGCAGGACGCACTGCACTGAATGTAAATAGCAGGAACGGATCTAGCTGAACACTGTGAGCAGGACGCACTGCACTGAATGTAAATAGCAGGAACGGATCTAGCTGAACACTGTGAGCAGGACGCACTGCACTGAATGTAAATAGCAGGAACGGATCTAGCTGAACACTGTGAGCAGGACGCACTGCACTGAATGTAAATAGCAGGAACGGATCTAGCTGAACACTGTGAGCAGGACACACTGCACTAAATAGTCTAGATAGAAGATAACAGGAACGGATCTAGCTAAACTGAATACAGTGTATATATATATATGCAACACCTGGGATGCATATATATACACAATACACTGTAAGTGCAGCTAACTGACTGACTGTTCTGCCTAATCTATCTAACTCAAATCAAATGACACTGTCTCTCTCTCTCTCTATCTCTCAGCACACCGGAACACACACTACACAGGGCCGCCGTGCAGGCGGCCTTATATAGTGTGGGGTGTGTACTAAATCCCCTGAGCCATAATTGGCCAAAGCCACCCTGGCTTTGGCCAATTACAGCTCTCTCTACTGACGGCGCTGTGATTGGCCAAGCATGCGGGTCATAGTGCATGCTTGGCCAATCATCAGCCAGCAATGCACTGCGATGCCGCAGTGAATTATGGGCCGTGACGCGCCACACGAATTTGGCGCGAACGGCCCATATCGTTCGCAATTCGACGGACGGTCGAACAGCCGATGTTCGAGTCGAACATGGGTTCGACTCGAACACGAAGCTCATCCCTAGCTTCTAACTTCAGCTTGTTCAATTAAGCTTTGACAATAAAACCTGGAAGCTGGGTTTCTGTGCAGAGCTGCACCAGATTTTGCACGCTCCAGTTTGATTAAATCTCCCCCAGTCCCTCTTTAAAGCAGAATTACACTCAGGTGTCAATATAATGCTTTGTTAACAGCTTCAGGGTTAGCACTTCTGACCATTTTTTTAATAATGTGTGTACCTTCCATTTCAGCAACCACACAAAAGTAAAAAAAAAAATCCCAATATTGGAAATAAAAAAAGACCAAATGTTTAACTCTTCACCTTCTATTCATACTTGAGAAAAAATATATGACTTGAGTTAGGTTTAAAGTTTTAAACATTCTACAAAATACAATTACTTCATTTAAAAAAGGCCCCCTCTAGTGTTTAAAAATCTTCCTGCAATTGGATTCGGAAATAAAAAAAGACAAAATGTTTAACTCTTCACCTTCTATTCATACTTGAGAAAAAATATATGACTTGAGTTAGGTTTAAAGTTTTAAACATTCTACAAAATACAATTACTTCATTTAAAAAAGGCCCCCTCTAGTGTTTAAAAATCTTCCTGCAATTGGGTTGGGAGGCTGTTCAACAAATGCAGAATTTCCAGGGGTAAAACTGCAGAAAATCATCATTGCACCATCATCATGTTACCTCTAGCAGAACAGTAATAAGTAGTGGATGCTCCAGTGAATAGCTTTATTCTGTATGGACTCATGTGATTGTTAAAGCTGGACAGAGCAGTACAAACAGAATATAATTTATTGTGTACATCTCTGTATTGTACTTGTCTTTCAGTATTATATGCATTACAAAACGGTGGCTTTGTAAACATGTAAACTGAAATTGCTCATTAACAGTCACCATTTTAGTGTTACAAATTCATATTCAGTAGAAACAAGCAGCATGATAAATATCCTGGGTCTCCTGGCAGAACTAACTGAAAGATACAGCTATCCAGAAACAGGAAAACATGAAAAAACAGGTCCAGATCCAAAAACAGATGCACAAAGTAAGTGAACTTTACTCTTTTAAAGCTCATACCAAGAGGTATAAGTGATAGTAGAAAAAAAATGCAGCGCTAAATACAAATATCCATATTAGGTGATTCCTAAATATTTGACAATAAGACATGCAACGTGATGGCGTGATAACCATATGTGGAGAGAAAGTGATTCTCATAAATAGTAGAATATTTCAGTCCAAGACCATATAAATGTCCAACTAAATGAACACTATGGTCACACGAGTGTCCTGACAATGTGAACAATGTGTGTTGTAAAAGAATGAGGGAATGATCATAGGTGCCATGCAGATCCTAGGAGTGATGTTCCGGTACTCAATATCCACAGATGGAGATAGAAGGAGCAAATACGCTTACTGGAACTGATGGACACGTTTGCCATACGGCTAGGTGTCATACGAGCTTGTGGATCAACCGATCCAAATGGATGCTTGGTGGAGAAGCGTGTGCGGCAGATTCCACTGGATCCTTTATGGCAATCATAGACGATCTGGAGAAATCGGATTTCCTGAGTCCAGGTATGGAAACCTCCCCGGCAGATGTGTGATGGTAAAATATACCTTTCACTCAGCCAGCGTGGGGGCATGCAAAAGGATGAGAAGACCCCACATAGTGCTTGAATCCACAAAAACAGGTTTATTTCAAACCAGACAGAATAAAAAGTCCAAATGACAGCAACCGGAGTGATCACAATGAAAATAGCGTGGTACCAGAAACAAATAGTTAATCCTGTCCCGACATGTTTCGGACTAGAGGTCCTTCTACTGGGGCAAACTGCAGTGCAAATCACATGCGATGTCTATGCGATGCAAATTCAGTCATACAGATATATATTCAGCCATACACCCCCCACTCCAAATAGGCAGAGGAATGAAGGAACATGCAGAGCTGTAGTCTGAATAAACAAGCTCTCTGCTTATCTACTGCTAAACACCCTCCCCAACACAAATTTTCAGCTGCTGTTATCTTGTGTGTCTGAGTACTTGTCAGAAGTAACTCTGCTGATAACAGAGGAACAGAGCAGCAGAAAAACGGCACTCAGAGCTTTGGAGAGAGATAAGTAAACACTGCATATACATGTGTGTATCCTATACCCACTGATAAGGGGAAAAGATGCTGATGCAAGATCAACTGTACTCACTATAACAATATCAGAAGAGCTTCCTAGGATACTACAAGTGAGTGCCTTGTTAATAAAATAGCATCTAAGGATTGTGTATACCTTATTAAATAAACATGTGTGCCTTGAACAGGCATATAAAGTTTATTAGAAAAACAAGGCACTTAAATACATGGCCTTACTCAGTAATTCCTGGCAAAGGACCACAATAAGATAAGTGCAGTAACTTGGAGCCACCAACCAGATCTTAGTTTATAGCAGTCATACCAGTGAAAGATAACATCTGATTGATTACTGTGTACTTTTGTACTATGTCCACTGCTTTGTGCATTCAAAATGAATACAGCAATATTTAACCACTTCAGCCCCGGAAGGATTTACCCCCTTCCTGACCAGAGCACTTTTTACAATTTGGCACTGCGTTGATTTACCTGCTAATTGCGCGGTCATGCAATGCTGTACCCAAACAAAATTTTCTTCCCACAAATAGAGCTTTCTTTTGATGGTAGTTGATCACCTCTGCCGTTTTTATTTTTTGCGCTATACACGGAAAAAGACCGAAAATTTTGAAAAAAATGATATTTTCTACTTTTTGTTCTAAAAAAAATTCAATTTTAGTCATACATTTAGGCCAAAATGTATTCGGCCACATGTCTTTGGTAAAAAAAATGTCAATAAGTATATATTTATTGGTTTGCGCAAAAAGTTATAGCGCCTACAAACTAGGGTACATTTTCTGGAATTTACACAGCCTTTAATTTATGACTGCCTATGTCGTTTCTTGAGGTGATAAAATGGCAGGGCAGTGCAAAACCCCCACAAATGACCCCATTTTGGAAAGTAGACACCCCAAGGAAATTTCTGAGAGGCATGTTGAGCCCATTGAATATTCATTTTTTTTGTCCCAAGTGATTGAAAAATGACAAAAAAAAAAAAAAAATTACAAAAAGTTGTCACTAAATGATATATTGCTCACACAGGCCATGGGCATATGTGGAATTGCACCCCAAAATACATTTAGCTGCTTCTCCTGAGTATGGGGATACCACATGTGTGGGACTTTTTGGGAGCCTAGCCGCGTATGGGGCCCCGAAAACCAATCACTGCCTTCAGGATTTCTAAGGCCGTAAATTTTTGATTTTACTCCTCACTACCTATCACAGTTTTGAAGGCCATAAAATTCCCAGATGGCATAAAACCCCCCCAAATGACCCCATTTTGGAAAGTAGACACCCCAAGCTATTTGCTGAAAGGCATGTTGAGTCCATGGAATATTTTATTTTTTGACACAAGTTGCGGGAATGTGACAATTTTTTTTTTTTCACAAAGTTGTCACTAAATAATATTGCTCACACAGGCCATGGGCATATGTGGAATTGCACCCCAAAATACATTTAGCTGCTTCTCCTGAGTATGGGGATACCACATGTGTGATACTTTTTAGGAGCCTAGCCACGTACGGGGCCCCGAAAACCAATCACCGCCTTCAGGATTTCTAAGGGTGTAAATTTTTGATTTCACTCTTCACTGCCTATCACAGTTTCGGAGGCCATGGAATGCCCAGGTGGCACAAACCCCCCCCAAATGACCCCATTTTGGAAAGTAGTCTTTTTTCAATTTTCAAAACTTTGTGACAAAAAGTGAGGTCTGAAAAATACTCACTATACCGCTCAGCAAATAGCTTGGGGTGTCTACTTTCCAAAATGGGGTCATTTGGGGGGGTTTTGCGCAGCGATTTTTCAAACGCATTTTTTGGGGAAAAAACACACTTTTTTAAATTTTAATGCACTAAAACACACTATATTGCCCAAATGTTTGATGAAATAAAAAAGATGATCTTAGGCCGAGTACATGGATACCAAACATAACATGCTTTTCAAACGTGCAGTGGCAACAAAATAAATACATTTTTAAAAGCCTTTAAAAGCCTTTACAGGTTACCACTTTAGATTTACAGAGGAGGTCTACTGCTAAAATTACTGCCCTCGATCTGACCTTCGCGGTGACACCTCACATGCATGGTGCAATTGCTGTTTACATTTGACGCCAGACCGACCGACGCTTGCGTTCGCCTTAGCGCGAGAGCAGGGGGGACAGGGGTGCTTTTTTTTTTTTTTTTTTTGCTTTTTTATCTTATTTTTAAACTGTTCCTTTCATTTTTTTTTTTTAATCATTTTTATTGTTATCTCAGGGAATGTAAATATCCCCTATGATAGCAATAGGTAGTGACAGGTACTCTTTTTTGAAAAAATTGGGGTCTATTAGACCCTGGATTTCTCCTCTGCCCTCAAAGCATCTGACCACACCAAGATGGGTGTGATAAAATGCTTCCCCAATTTCCCAATGGCGCTATTTACATCCGGCGAAATCTAAGTCATAAAATGCTCGTAGCTTCCGGTTTCTTAGGCCATAGAGATGTTTGGAGCCACTCTGGTCTCTGATCAGCTCTATGGTCAGCTGGCTGAATCACCGGCTGCATTCTCAGGTTCCCTGTTGAGACAGGAGAGCCAGAGGAAAACACGGAAGACGGTGGGGGGGGCATTCCCTCCCACTGCTTGTAAAAGCAGTCTAGAGGCTAATTAGCCGCTATGATTGCTTTTACATGAAAGCCGACCGCTGGCTGAAAAGAATGATACCAAGATGATACCTAAACCTGCAGGCATCATTGTGGTATAACCACTCAAAGTCGTGAATGGCGTACCTGAAGACAAAAAAATGGTTAAGAATAAAGCACAGTAAATGGTAAAGTATAAAAAATTGCATACCTGAAAAGCAAACATGATAAAACATAATAACAATAAAACATTGCAGAATAAAATACAGTAAAAAAGAGCAGAACAATAGAGAGAATAGAGAGAGAGAGAACAATAAAACGACAACTATTTTTTTTTCATTTTATATTTTTGTTTGTGTTTTTTTATTTTTTTTTTTTTTTACACTTTTTTTGTAACTGTAACTTTTATAACTGTAACCGGTTCCAGGTTCGGGTCTCTCAAAATGCGATGGCATTTTGGGAGACCCTGTGAAAGTGTGAATAGTCTGTGGAATGCTGTACCCTACGCTAATACTCAACTAGTGCATGGTAGCATTCAAAACATTCACCAATGCAAAGACCAGGATTGTCAGGACAGGAGGGACAATAATAGCTGGTGTCACGTCTATATCCGCGCTTGCTGCAGACACAACATCTTTTTTGGGGGGGTTAGTTGGGTAGGGGTACTCGGGAGGACATAAAGAAAATGCCTCTCATGCAGCCGACTGATTTGGTTGGGGATGTGAATGGGGGAAGTACGGGTGCTGCAGAAGCGGTGGGTTCCCAATTAGGATTGGCGAATGCAGCAGGAAGGGCATTATGGGCACGACGGGCCTGTGTTTGTCTTCTTGGTGGCAGCGGGACACTACTTGTGCTTGCCACCTCACCAGCTTGAACTGCACTTATGGGACTCGCCACGTCACCAAGTGTTACTGCAGTGCGGGTTTGACTACGACCGGGGTGTACTAGGCCGCTGGTGCTTGCCAGTTCAATAAAAAGCTACCAAAAAAACTGTTAGCGATCGCAGGGATCAGGCCTGACTCTGCGAACGCTGCAGTTATGTGTTTAATGTTTTGTAAGTGACAGTGATCGATCGATACTGCACTTGGGTGGGCTGAGCTGGGCCGGGCGGAGGGGCAAAATGCAGGTGCTAGCAGGTATCTGGGCTGATCCCGCTAACACTGCGTTTTTGGGAACCCTAAACTGCTGGGGACGCTAGTATAGATCAGATCGGATCAGATATTGATCCGTTCAGATACTATACCACTAAGGGAGGCGTATGCTGCATGCGTGGGTGTTAGCGGTACTGGCGCTAACCTGACGCTGCTTGGGGCTGGTGCTTGCCAGTTCACCAAAATGCTACCAAAAAAACTGTTAGCGATCGCAGGGATCAGGCCTGACTCTGCGAATGCTGCAGTTATGCGTTTAGTGTTTTGTAAGTGACAGTGATCGATCGATACTGCACTTGGGTGGGCTGGGCTGGGCCGGGCAGAGGGGCAAAACGCAGGTGCTAGCAGGTATCTGGGCTGATCCCACTAACACTGCGTTTTTGGGAACCCTAAACTGCTGGGGACGCTAGTATAGATCTGATCGGATCAGATATTGATCCGTTCAGATACTATACCACTAAGGGAGGCGTATGCTGCGTGCGTGGGTGTTAGCGGTACTGGCGCTAACCTGACGCTGCCTGGGGCGACGCATATCACCGCCGGGCGATCAGGGGGCTAAACCTTTATTTGGTAATAAACGGCGGGTGCCCTGACACTATAAAAAATAAACAAACTAACCAGCGTCACCGGTAACAGTTATACGGTGATCACTGGTGAACGGGTTAACTAGGGTCTACGCTCTGCCGACGTACATCATCGTGCGGCGGTCGGCAACTGGTTAAAGGAAACCTATAACCAGGGCCGTCTTTAAGGCAGGGCAAAAGGGGCAGCTGCCCTGGGCCCTGTCATTGTTGTGGGGCCCAAAGCAGCTGCCTCATACTTCCCAACTATCCCCGTTTAAATTCCCTCGTCCCTGGAGGTTTTAGTCCAGTGCTGTGTCCTGATATCTCAGTGTGAAGTGCTGCTACTAATGCTACCCAGCTCTGCCCTATTGTTGTGTACAGATGACTCACCTGCAGACCCTGTGTTTACATGTAAATAACCGGCATTGATATGTAAATAGCGGCTGCATCAATATGTAAATAGTCGCGGATCGGCAGCATTCATATGTAAATAGAGACGGCATTCATATGTATATCATGCCCTCCTGAAGGGAAATAAAGGGGTGTGCTTGAAAGTCCTGCCTGCAACTGTGGTCATTCAGCCTAACATCAGCCTGTTCTGCAAAGGTAAGCAAATGGGTGGTGGTGGGGGGGATAGTGTGGGGTGTGCAGAGGTAGGCAGAGAAGGAATTACAGTTTGGGCTACACAGATGAGCAAGGAGGGGATGTATAGAGGTAAGGAAGGTGGGTGCAAAGATGAGCAGAGGAGGCAGGTAGAGATAAAGGGTGGAGGTTTGGAGTGGAGAGGATGGGGGAGGTTTGGGGTGCAGAGGTTAGCAGGGGTTTTAGGGTGCAAAGGTGTACTGACAAGGTAAAAGAAGATGTAGGTTGCGTGTAGGGCAGCCCAATTATTTCAATGGGCTGCTCGGTGCACTAGAAATGTGGAAGAAAGTCCCTTTTCAAAATCATATGGTTGCAAAGCACATGTCAGCAGATGCGTGAGGGTTTCATTAACAATTAAAGCGGGATTCCACTGTTTCTGAGTTTGTTTTTTTTTGGCACAATGAAAAATATTAAGACACAAGAATAAGTAACTCACGTATTCCATTGCAAAAGACCTTTGCTGTCCGTTTTGTCCATAAATATAAACTTATATCATAGGATCATGACGGTATTCATCTTGCCTGTGGGCATGTGAAACCCACAGGCATGCTCTTCCGGGATACGATGCTGCTGTACGACCAGCATGCACCGCCCGTTCTATTCATGATCCCGCGCATGCGCAGTAGAGAAATCGGAGCGCCGTCAACAGCTCCGGTTGCCATCACAACGTCGTAATGACGTCACTCCCACTATGGAAGTCTCTCGAGAACTCTTGCAAAAGGCGGCCGCACTGACTCCTGGGAACAATGACACAAGCTCCCAGGAGCCAGTGCGGCTTACAGGAAGTGACTAATTAGCCGCCCCAGACACGCCCCTAACCGCAGCCTGTGCTTCCTGCAGAAAACAAAGACAGCTGGAAGAACAAAGGTAAAGGCTGTAAAAAAAAAAAAAAGTGCCGTTTTGTCATTAGGACATTGCGGTAATCAGCTGCAGTTAGTGTAGGAAAATCGGGTGGAGCTCCGCTTTAATGACACTGCTGTGTATCTGCTAAAGGACAGCACGTTTCTGTGGTTTCAGGAAAGTGATTTTGCATGCATTCCCGACACACACAAATGTGATAGCAGGCTAAATGGTCAGTGTAAATCGTTTCATTACATTGGGGCTTGGTGTAGAATCCTTTCATTCACACTAGTAGCCAGTGTGAAGGTCCCCTTTACATTAATAGTCAGTGTAAATCCCTCTTTACATTGGTGGTTACTGTGAATGCTCCGATTAGTGGTCAGTGTAAATCCCCTTTACATTGGTGGTCAGTATAAATCCTCTAATTACATCAGGGCTTGGGGTAAAATCCTTTTAATCACACTAGTGGCCAGTGTGAAGGTCCCCCTCCTTACATTGGTGGTTACATGTATATGCTTCTTTTACATTAGTGGTCAGTGTAAACCCCTATTACATTGGTGGCCAATGTTGAAACTCTTTATATTGGTAGTCAGTAAAAAAAAAAAAAAAATCAGCATTGCCATTGATCACGCTCTCCCCTCCCCCCAGCACTGCCACTGATCCCAGGAGTTCTAGGATCCCTAGGAGTTTTCTGTCTATTTATGGGTCCCCTCACCACCCCAGTCCATGGTGTGCAGGCAGGTGGAGAGCAAAATTGCATTGACGGGTGGGGGGGGGGCAAGAAAATGTTTGCCCAGGGTCCAATCAATATTAAAGACGGCCCTGCCTATAACAAAAGAAAGACAGAAGCTTGCAGTGCTAAATTCCTTCTGAAAATGCAAGTGACCTGGCTATTTCTAACTTCAAGACTTTCTGAGCCACTAACCAGAAACAAGAATACAGCAAGTAAAGTCAATGTGAAGTCAGAACTCCTAATCTGCATAGTTGTCCCAGATCCCTGACCCAGAAGTATCATAGCCAATCAGAGGCGTAACTATAAACCTCAGGGCCCCGGTGCAAGAAATCATGAAGGCCCCCCAGTGCATCCTGTGTCACCAATGCAGCCTGTGTCACCAGTGCAACCTGTGTCCCCAGTACAGCCTGTGTCACCAGTGCAGCCTGTGCCACCAGTGCAATCTGTGTCCCCAGTGCAGCCTGTGTCACCAGTGCAATCTGTGTTCCCAGTGCAGCATGTGTCACCAGTGCAATCTGTGTCCCCAGTGCATCCTGTGTCACCAGTGCAGCCTGTGTCACCAGTGCAAGCTGTGTCCCCAGTGCAGCCTGTGTCACCAGTGCAGCCTGTGTCACCAGTGCAACCTGTGTCACCAGTGCAGCCTCATAGTTGCCAACATTGTAAAAAAAATTTTAGGGACACTTTATTGGCTGTAGGCGGAGTCTTTTATATAATTGGGGGGGCATGCGTTTGTAGGCGTGGAATAGGGGGAAAGTAAAAATGCGTTGCGTTAAGGCGCGCTACAACGGAAAATGGGCGTGGCTTACACAAAATTGTGGGCGCGCCTTAAATGGGCGTGTCTCAAAGGGGGTGTGGTTAGAGTCTGAGATGAATGAGGGATGGAGAGGGAAAGGGGGAGAGAGGGATGGAAGGACAGCAGCCCCAGATCCTACACAACAATGGAAATATGTGTATTCTAGAAAGTTTAACAATCAGCAGATAAAGATACTCCAAACACCTGGTGTTAGCACTTCAATCATCCCGGCACCATGGTTGTTATGGTGTCAGGATGATTGAAGTGCATTATTTCTATTATTACATTGTAATATAAAATGAAATCATTCAACTCACCATAATGACGATTCAGTGGGATCCCTGAGCGTGTAACCTGCCACGTCGCCTGCCACCAGCCGTCCGTCCTTGCATCAGGTGCCCCCAGTGGAGCCCTACTTACATCAGATGTCCCCAGCGGAGCCCCCCTTACATCAGGTGTCTCCAGCGGAGCCCCCCTTACATCAGGTGTCCCCAGCGGAGCCCCCCTTACATCAGGTATCCCCAGCGGAGACCCCCTTACATCAGGTGTCCCCAGCGGAGCCCCCCTTACATCAGGTGTTCCCAGCTGTGCCCCCTTACATCAGATGTCCACAGCGGTGCCTCCCCTTACCTCAGGTGTCCTAGTAGGTCTCCGCTGCCATTGCAGAACAGAGGGGTATACAAAATAGTGTCTCCCTCCGCCAGCCGCATGGTTACAATAGAACCCCAGCCCCTTTCCATAACAGACTGGCAGCGGGGCGGGGGGTAGGCGGGGTGAGGCGGGGCAGGGCGGAGGGTGGGCAGCGACGCAGGAGCTCCATCTAGCCCCCCAGCCGTGTTCCTGGTCTTTTTAAAAATGGCAGCCGACGGAGACAGCAGCATGCGGCGCTGCGAAAAATCTTGAAAACCGTATTTCTCGGGACATTTCCCGGGAAACAATGAAATCGGGAAAAGAGTCTAATTCCCGGGAATGTCCCGGGAAATCCGGGACAGTTGGTAAGTATGCAGCCTGTGTCAGTAATGTAGGCTACCTGTGCAGGGGAAGAGAGAGGAGAGCCGCCACCTGGTTGATCAGAGCGCTTTTATTTCAATAGCTGTGTGTTCCCCTCTGCGTGCCCTCATATACAGCCACTCCCCCTTGTCCAGGGAACTTTGATAGACAGATCACCTGTCCCAGGATTGGGGATTACTTGAAGGGGGTGGCTGCGGTGGTACTTGAGGGGGGTGGCAGTGTTATTACTTGAGGGGGGTCGCTGCGGTGGTACTTGAGGGGGGTGGCCTTAGTGGTACTTGAGGGGGGTTGTAGCGGTGGTACTCGAGGGGGGTGGCTGCAGTGGTATTTAAGGGGGGTTGTAACGGTGGTACTTAAGGGGGGGTGGTAGCGGTGGTACTCGAGGGAGGTTGCTGCAGTGGTACTTGAGGGGGGTGGCTGCGGTGGTATTTAAGGGGGGTTGTAACGGTGGTACTTGGGGGCTGGCGGTGGTACTGGAGGGGGTGGCAGAAGTGGCAGTGCCATCCTCTGCCACCACCACCTTTGGTTCTTACTGATCCCATCCCCCCACCACTGATCCCATCCCTATCCCCCCCCATCATCACCTCTGTTGTAGTGGTGATGGTGGGGATAGATAGGGATGAGATCTGCGGTGATGGTGGGGGGATGGGATCAGTAAGAGGCAGAGCAATGCCGCAGAGGTGGTGGAGTTTGGGAATCGGATCGATTGCAGTGCAAAATGGTGACTTATTGCCAATCAATGGATCGATTCCCCCTCAGAATTGATCCTTCACCGTGCCTCCTCCAGGAATGCCTTGCCTCACGTGGGTAGACTGTAGGTACTCCACGTAGTCTCAGAGGGGAGAGCTCCTCCCCTGCCTTCACTGAATTGGTCTGCTGACTTTTTTTTCAGTGACCGCCCCGCCTCCCTACATTCTCTCTGTCTCTGGAGAGGCGGGGCGGTCCACACAAACAGTCTCTCAGCGCTGCGCTGCCTTTTCGCTCGTCTCTCCCCTCAGGCTCAGCGGGCGAAAGCCCCCCTCCCCATGGACCCGACAGTCCGACACACACTGGACAGTCAGGTGGGCCCCTCACGCGGCGGGCGGTCGGTGGGCCTCCTGCAGTGGGGGAGAACTACAGGGCCCAGTCGCACTTGCGACTGTTGCAATCCTGATAATTCCGCCACTGAAGCCAATGGAAAACCATGAATGCCAGGCAACTAGCTTTCTTTTTTTTTTTTTTTTTAACAAAAAGCAATGGCATCCTCCAGGATCTCTGTAGAAGTTTTCAGCTGTGTGTATTCTGAATCCTGATACTCTGTTTCTATTTTTCCTTACAAGCAATGAAATGCATTCACCCATCCCTATTCAGACTGATTAAAACATGTTTCTTTTGTGCATTGTGACCTATATTATGTTTAATGACTGAATTAAGACAGAGTCTTATTCGGAACAGCATTATTTTGGACAAATATTTTGGCAGTCCCGATTGGGTGTGCCTGCATCAGGGTGAGGTTGATATTTGATCCAAAAAAATATAACAACACGTGAGACATGTAGGATTCCCATCCATTTAGTATATAGTTCCCATTTCTCTACAAAAAAAAAAGGCACATAATAGAATTTACAGTACAGTATTAACCCCGTACCTTCAAAACAGATCATGTTTGCAGAAAACTTATATGTTGAATTACATAAATTTACATAAAGTTACAGCACTGAAAAAAAAAAAAAAAAAAACACACATGTCAATCAAGTGCAACCAAAAGACAAAACAAAATCAAAATAAAAACTTGCATCTTCAGAACCCTAAACCTACAGGTGATCCATAGAATACTTCCTAGATCAACAATTTACATATACTTCATTCATCTTCTATATTGACTTTCAGATTTCTGACAAACATACATTCTCAATGGGAATTGGCTTCCAACAAAAAATATTTTATCAAGAGGCTTTTTTATTTCAGAACTTTGTTTACATGACAAACAAGGTGATAAACCAATGAAAGGCAGGAGGAGAGAAGGGCAGAATTTAACTTGTATGCCTCCACAATCCATTTTAATAGAGAAACTTTTCTGACCACACATCTTTGCGATCAACATGCAGGAGAGTTCTTAGGCTGTCCATAGACCTACAATAGATACAAAATATGCATGTGGGGTCCAACTGACCCCAGGTACCAATACCAGGCAGTAGTTCCATAAACAGATAAGTAAATAGAAGTATGTGAAACTTTTATTAAAGCGGTAGTAAACGAAATGAATAAAAAGCAAAGGCCCCGCTACAGGTTTAAGTCATAATGTACTAGCATGCACCACTTACTAGATGACTGGGCCCTCAAGCACAGTGCTGTCACCAAGTCTTCCTTCTGGGTTCATGGGCTTCGGCTGTAGGAGTGGCTGGGGCCATTATGACATCACTCTCAGCTTTGGCACAGTATGCTGTCCCTTTAGAGCACATGGGCCGGTGACGTCACCAGCTGCATGTTGTGTGCACATCTCCTAAACAATGCAAGTTTAGGAGATATTCACTGTACCTACAGGTAAGCCTTATTATAGACTTACCTGTAGGTACAAGTTGAAAAGTGGAGTTTAATTCCACTTTAAAGACATTGTACATTAGGGTGAAAAACATTAACCACTTCAGCCCCAGAAGGATTTACCCCCTTCCTGACCAAGCCCTTTTTTGCGATATGTCACTGCATCGTTTTAACTGACAATTGCGTGGTCGTGCGACGTTGTACCCAAACAAAATTGATGTCCTTTTTTTCCCACAAATAGAGCTTTCTTTTGGTGGTATTTTATCACCTCTGCGGGCTTTATTTTTTGCGCTATAAACAAAAAAAGGAACAATTTTGAAAAAAAAGCAATATATAAATATAAATATCTCCCAAAAATATAAAAGAATAAATTTGTTCCTCAGTTTGGGCCAAAATGTATTCTTCTACATATTTTTGGTAAAGAATTGAAATAAGCGTATATTGATTGGTTTGTGCAAAAGTTATCACGTCTACAAAATAGGGGATAGATTTATGGAATTTTTATTATTAATTTTTTTTATTAGTAATGGTGGCGATCTGCAGTTTTTATTGTGACTGCAACATTGCGGCGGACAGATTAGACACTTTTGACACTACTTTGGGACCATTGACATTTATACAGCGATCAGTGCTATAAAAATGCACTGATTACTGTGTAAATGTCACTGGCAGGGAAGGGGTTAAACACTAGGGGGCGATCAAGGGGTTAAGTGTGTTCCCTCAGTGTGTTCTAACTTCAGGGGAGATGGACTCACTAGAACATGACAGAAATCACTGCTCCCGATCACTGGGACCAGTAGATTCCTGTCATGTTGCTAGGCAGAACAGGAAAATGGCTTGTTTACATAGGCATCTCCCCGTTCTGCCACTCTGTGCCACGATCGCAGGCCACCGTCGGACATCTAGTCCACGGGGCACGCTCCTGAGGCCGATGACGGAGTGATATATAGGTACGTGTTAATGTGCAATGGACCGGTACTAATTTTAGATAAGCAAAAGTAACTATGGCAGAATTAATTTAGCCACAAATGTACAGATTTCAGCATCATTAAGACTTCACCAAAGTGGAAATTCACACCTTTATTCATTGAGTTGACAACTCTACTTTTGTTTTGAAGTTCAGTATCGTAATGAGCATAGCACACCTAAACCAGCAATATCAATTCTATATCTTTTTTTGCACCAAGATTTTGGTAAGGTCTGCTTAACTTAACTTTGTTGCTATAATAAACCAAACTGGTTTATTATAGCAAGGTGTATGACATCACTAACTCATTGTTCAGGGTTCTGAGTATACAGACAGTACTATCATGTGCTCTACCAATCCCAGTGGCCTACACGTATGCAACCTTTCCTTTAAACATTGTATTTCAGTAATTAGAAGCAGGAGTGAGCAGAAATGCCTATCACACTCCTGATATGCTTCTCTGAGGCTGGAAGGATGGAGGGCACTGTCATGAGTGGAAATGTGCTGCTTCTAAAGAGTCAATTATGCTAAAGATATTAGGATTTTAACCTCCCTGTAAAATCATTTTCTTGGAGTACATCACAAGGCACACAGGACTTCATATTTATGACTATGCTGCCACTTTGCAGTTAACAGACAATTACCAAAAAGAGCAGAAACCCTGCCCATACCAGCTTGACTAAGCCTAGGTTTTGAGGCAGGCAATGGGGAACAGACAAGAGGGGATAGATCTCTGTGTCCCTCGATATACTACTAGAAAAGAAAGGATTTTACAGGCAAACCAAAAATGCCCTAATTGTACACAATAAGGACTTAATATGCATGACTACTTAGGATGTATTGAAGCAATGAACATGAGGGGTGGGCAATGCAGCAACAAGGTCTACCTTACCACAAAGCCGCCCGCAAGACCTTCCGCCCAAAAGTAGCATCCTCAGAGGCATGAACATCTACCAGGTAGAACTTAGGAAATGCTTGAGTAGAATATTAGGTGGCAACCCTGGTGCTCCCCACACCATACTGTCTGGAATGAACCATAAGCCTCACACCAAGTGAAAAAGGCTTTCTATTTACGGTGATACACTTTCCTGGAGGTCGACTTTCTACCCTTGAGGAGCATAGTGATTACAGTGAAAGAAGCATCCCTATTCTTGGGACTTGAGCTTCAACAGCAATGTCATCAAAGCCAATGACTATATAATAGGATGGAAGATTGGACTCTGCAGTCACAAATCTGTCCAATCTGGAGATGAACAAAACTCATCTACTAAGAGATCTATGCCTCCTTGATGGCTGATGTATGCTTCAGCTATGGCATTGTCTGTCTGCACCCTGACAGGGAGAGTTCAAACAGAGAGATCAGTGTTGAAGAGCCAGCCAAATAGCCTGAAGTTCCAGGATGTTGATCAGCAACTTCTGCTCCTCTTAATGACTGCTTTGCCTAAACCAAGAGGTTTTCTGGAACACCTTCCCAAACCAACAGACTGGCATCTATCATCAAGACCTTAATTTCAATGGAAGTAAGGACTTGTGTGGATATCCACCAATCCTGACCAATCTGGTCTTAGTAGTCAGATGCATTTACAGATCCAAGGACTCTTGACAATTGCTCCATATTGATAGCTAATTGAGCTTAAAGGTTCCGGAGTGAAACTAAGTATAGGTGATTGCATCAAAGGTGGCTACTATCTTTCCCAGCATATTCATGCAGCCCTGAATTTGGGGGAATTGACATTAGGGATTCCAGCTGGGATCAAAGAGAGTGACATTTTCCCTGCGGGATCAGTACCTTCACCTAAGCCATATCGAGGACTAAGCCATAGTACTCCAGACATTAAGTTGGAATCAAGGCTGAATTAGCTGGTACCCCAAAAAAAGGGTAACTCGGTCTTCAACAACCCCAGAATCAGAGAGACAACCTTGGTAAATACCCTGGGAGTCATAGACAGGACTAGAGGTAGACATGTTCAATTTGTTTCGGTCTGAATACAAATTCGGAAGAATTTTCGATTATTCGGAAATTCAGATGTATTAAATAGTAACAAATTTCATTGAAATCCATTAAAATGTGTTTCATTTATTTGTTTTCTAACAAATTCCGACTTATCAGAAAGTTTGGAATTCGTTGTGAAGAAATAGCTGGTTGTTAAGCAGCAGGCCGGGAAGCCGGCCGCTCGCGTCCTAAACCACTAAGAGTCATCATCTGTCAGCGGGCTTCCCCACTGACAGATCAATCCAAAGATAAAGAATGCTGGCATTGTATGGCAATAGAAAAATGTAAAAAAGAGTGGCATAGGGTGTCCCCCCAGTCCATACCAGGCCCTTCGGGTCTGGTGTGAATTTTAAGGGGAACCCACTCCTTAAAAAAAAAAAAACGGAGTGGGGTCCTCCCCAAAATCCATACCAGGCCCTTATTGAAGCATGCAGCCTGGTAGGTCAGGAAAGGGGGGAATGAGCGAATGCTCCCCTCCTGAACCATTCCAGGACATATGCCCTCAACATAGGGGTGTGAGTGCTTTGGGCCTGGGGGGCTCTGCGCCCCCCACCCCACAGCACCTTGTCCCCATGTTAATGGGGACAAGGGCCTCTTCCCGACAGTCCTGGCCTGTGTTTGACGGGGTCTGAGGGTGGAGGGCTTATCAGAATCTGAAAGCCCCCTTAAACAAGGGGGCCCTCCCCTAAGTGAATGGGTATTGGGTACATCGTGCGTCAAAAAGTAAGAAACACAGGAAACAGTTTTTGACGAGTCCTTAATTAAAATAAAAAATAAAAATAAATATTGTCCCTTGATGTCCATCACAACGCCTGCCGACCCGAAAAATAGCAATAAACTGAAAAAATGCTTTGCCTCCTAAGCGGCTACCTGGCGACTGCCCTGTCTTCGGCTTTGAGAGCTTTTATATAGGCAAGGGGCGGGGCCACCTGGTTACATCACCTGGTGGCACCCCCCTTCTGAGGTCACATGATGTCAGAAGGGGCGGTGCCACCGGGTGATTAACTGGGTGGCCCTGCTCTTTGCCTAAATAAGAACTGTCAAAGCCGAAGACAGGGCATATGGCGGGTATCCTCTTAGGAGGTGGAGCGTTTTTTGCCATTATTCGATTTTTAGGGTCAGCAGGCATCATGATGGACATCAAGGGACACTTTTTTTTTTTTTTTTAAAAAGGACTTGTCAAGCACTATTTCCTGTGGTTTTTAATTTTTGACACTTTTTTTGGTGAATGTACCTGATACTCATTCACATGGGGGGGCAGGATCTGGGGACTCCATATACTGATAAGCTCCCACCCGCAGACCCCGACAATCACAGCCCCTGGTTTTTGAGAAGAGGCCCTTGTCTCCATCAACATGGGGACATGCGCCCCCACCCCAAAGCACCCACCCCCCCATTTTGAGGGCATGTGGCCTGGTATGGTTTAGGAGGGGGGCGGTTGCTCGACCCCCCCTTTCCTGACCTGCCAGGCTGCATGCTCAGAAAAGGGTCTGGTATGGATTTTGGGGGGGACCCCATGCCAAGTTTTTTTTACATTTTGCATGGCATTCCCCTTAAAACCCATACCAGATCCGGGGCCATTTTTTTAAACATATTTCTATTGCCAGGCAATGCCGGCATTCTTTATCATTACATTCATCTGTCAGTGGGAAATCCTGCTGACAGATGATTACTCATGGTTGTTAAGGATGCGGGCGGCCAGCTTCCCGGCACGCTGCTTAACAACCATCTATTTCTTCACACAGAATTCAAATTGGTTGATCGTTTTACGACCGATTCTAATTCTAATCATTTTGAAAAGTTGGAATTCGTTGGCAAATTTATAAATGAAACAAATTTTAACATAAACAAAACAAAATTTTGTGAAAATAAAACAAAGCGTAACGAATTCCGAAACCAACCTAAACAAACTGCATAACTAAACTAGAAAAGGTACAATTTCTGGGGAAATTGTGAAAGTGTTCTTGCCTCTACAACTGGAGTGGGCGGAGTAACTGGGTGGGGTGGAGTGGCTTGAGTAACTGTGAAAAGTGTTAAAAAGCTTAATATTTTAAAAAGTATAAATAGTAGTAAAAAAGTTCCATCATTCGCTGAAAGAGCTGAACATTTTTTTCAAAAGTAATTTTTTTTTTCAAAAATGAATTTTTTTTAATCAAAAATGATTTTTTTTTCTTCAAAAATGATTTTTTTTTTCAAAAGTAATTTTTTTTTTCAAAGGTAATTTTTTTTTTCAAAAATGAATTTTTTTATTTCAAAAATAATTTTTTTTTCGAAATTATTATTTTTTTTAAAGTAATTTTTTTTTCAAAAATATTTTTTTTTTCAAATATATTTTTTTTTCAAAAATAATTTTTTTTTAAAAGTAATTTTTTTTTCAAAAATATTTTTTTTTTCAAAAATAATTTTTTTTTTTTCAAAAATATTTTTTTTTTTTCAAAAATATTTTTTTTTTTCAAAAATTATTTTTTTACTTTTTTCAAAAATTATTTTTTTTTTTCAAAAATATTTTTTTTTTTACATGGGGCGGTCATAATGTTTTGGCTGATCATGGGGTGGTCATAATGTTTTGGCTGATCATGGGGTTGTCAGCTTTTGTCACTTCCCACTCTAGTTTTGAACATTTCGCCATTCATTCCTATGGGACCAATTTCGCCGCAAAAACGTCATTTCGTGGACCATTCGGCAAAACATTCCACGAAGTAATAACACACCAATCGGGAACAATCCGCTCGTTTCGGTATATTATTTGTCTCTGTAGTGTGAAAACTGTGGGAGGAGTCTACAAGCATTATCAAGTCTAGCAGATGAAGTCACATGCATTTGGGGTGTCTCAGCATCTTGTGTTTACAACCACTGTTTCCTAGCAACGCTCATGCCCTGTTTATGCTTCCCAAATACTGCTTCATCAAAACTGCCCCATCAGAATTACCCCATCAAAACTGCCCCATCATATTCCTCTATTATAAATCAGTACATGGTGTGTCTGTCCCCTCCCCCGGGCTCTGTAATCAGCTGAGATGCTCCAGCCACCTTCCCCCCTGTGTATAACAGAAGCTTTGGTAACCACGGCAACAAAACAAACACTAACAGTACACTCTGATTAATGGCTAAAATTTCCTGAAATGACCTCTAAACAAATGGCCGTATTTTAAAAACTATACATCCTACAGCGAAGATCTTTATATTGTGAGAATCACAAGACCCAGACCTAGATTTTGATGTATAGTATGTCTCTGAAATATTAAAAATGAAGGCACAGTCGCAGTTTAGAAATTGCCCTTCAAATTTGGAGGGGGCTAGAGTGTAGTTTCAATGAATGTCAATGGACGGCGTGAGTTGCAAACAAATGGTCATATTGTGAAAACTATCAGGACTATGGCTTAGCCGTGGACATGTTTAGTGGCAGCAGGGATAGCTGAACGTTTTGATATAAGATTTGTGTAGGTGGGCTTGAAAATGAGGGAGTGGCGGCAGTTTAGAAATCATGTTCTGATTTTCCAGCTTTTGTCATCTCCCACTCTAGTTTCCCTATTCATTCCTATGGGACCAATTTCGCCGCAAAAACGACGATATTTCGTGAACCATTCAGCGAAACGTTCCACAAAGTAATAGCACACCATTCGGGAACAATCCGCACGTTTTGGTATATTACTTGTCTATGTAGTGTAAAAACTGTGGGAGGAGTTAGGGTGGTAAATTTGGCTATAATAATAAGAATAATATATATGTGAGATAACAGTAAGTGGTCTTGCTATGCAAGAACACTTAATAACTAGAAAAGGTACAATTTCTGGGGAAATTGTGAAAGTGTTCTTGCCTCTACAACTGGAGTGGGCGGAGTAACTGGGTGGGGTGGAGTGGCTTGAGTAACTGTGAAAAGTGTTAAAAAGCTTAATATTTCAAAAAGTATAAATAGTAGTAAAAAAAGTTCCATCATTCGCTGAAAGAGCTGAACATTTTTTTCAAAAGTAATTTTTTTTTTCAAAAATGATTTTTTTTTCTTCAAAAATGATTTTTTTTTTCAAAAGTAATTTTTTTTTTTTCAAAGGTAATTTTTTTTTTCAAAAATGAATTTTTTTGTTTCAAAAATAATTTTTTTTTCGAAATTATTATTTTTTTTAAAGTAATTTTTTTTTCAAAAATAATTTTTTTTTTCAAATATATTTTTTTTTCAAAAATAATTTTTTTTTTAAAAGTAATTTTTTTTTCAAAAATATATTTTTTTTTCAAAAATATTTTTTTTTTTTTCAAAAATGATTTTTTTTTTTTCAAAAATTATTTTTTTACTTTTTTCAAAAATTATTTTTTTTTTTCAAAAATATTTTTTTTTTTATATGGGGCGGTCATAATGTTTTGGCTGATCATGGGGTGGTCATAATGTTTTGGCTGATCATGGGGTTGTCAGCTTTTGTCACTTCCCACTCTAGTTTTGAACATTTCGCCATTCATTCCTATGGGACCAATTTCGCCGCAAAAACGTCATTTCGTGGACCATTCGGCAAAACATTCCACAAAGTAATAACACACCAATCGGGAACAATCCGCTCGTTTCGGTATATTATTTGTCTCTGTACTGTGAAAACTGTGGGAGGAGTCTACAAGCATTATCAAGTCTAGCAGATGAAGTCACATGCATTTGGAGTGTCTCAGCATCTTGTGTTTACAACCACTGTTTCCTAGCAACGCTCATGCCCTGTTTATGCTTCCCAAATACTGCTTCATCAAAACTGCTCCATCAGAATTACCCCATCAAAACTGCCCCATCATATTCCTCTATTATAAATCAGTACATGGTGTGTCTGTCCCCTCCCCCGGGCTCTGTAATCAGCTGAGATGCTCCAGCCACCTCCCCCCCTGTGTATAACAGAAGCTTTGGTAACCATGGCAACAAAACAAACACTAACAGTACACTCTGATTAATGGCTAAAATTTCCTGAAATGACCTCTAAACAAATGGCCGTATTTTAAAAACTATACATCCTACAGCGAAGATCTTTATATTGTGAGAATCACAAGACCCAGACCTAGATTTTGATGTATAGTATGTCTCTGAAATATTAAAAATGAAGGCACAGTCGCAGTTTAGAAATTGCCCTTCAAATTTGGAGGGGGCTAGAGTGTAGTTTCAATGAATGTCAATGGACGGCGTGAGTTGCAAACAAATGGTCATATTGTGAAAACTATCAGGACTATGGCTTAGCCGTGGACATGTTTAGTGGCAGCAGGGATAGCTGAACGTTTTGATATAAGATTTGTGTAGGTGGGCTTGAAAATGAGGGAGTGGCGGCAGTTTAGAAATCATGTTCTGATTTTCCAGCTTTTGTCATCTCCCACTCTAGTTTCCCCATTCATTCCTATGGGACCAATTTCGCCGCAAAAATGACGATATTTCGTGAACCATTTGGCGAAACGTTCCACAAAGTAATAGCACACCATTCGGGAACAATCCGCACGTTTCGGTATATTACTTGTCTATGTAGTGTAAAAACTGTGGGAGGAGTTAGGGTGGTAAATTTGGCTATAATAATAAGAATAATATATATGTGAGATAACAGTAAGTGGTCTTGCTATGCAAGAACACTTAATAATAAAAACGTATTATTTATTATTTTAGTTACGTTCCATTCGTTTAGATACGGCTTTCGTTATTTCAGATAATTCATAACTTCGGATAAATTTGTATTTGTTACGTTCACTAACAGCCAAATTTGAAAGGAAATTCCAATACCTACAGTTGTGCTCATAAGTTTACATACCCTGACAGAATTTATGATTTCTTGGCCATTTTTCAGAGAATATGAATGATAACACAGAAACTTTTCTTTCACTCATGGTTAGTGTTTTGCTGAAGCCATTTATTATCAACCAACTGTGTTTACTCATTTTAAATAATAGTGACAACAGAAACTACCGAAATGACCCTGATTAAAAGATTACATACCCCAGTTCTTAATACAGTGTATTGCCACCTTTAACATCAGTGACAGCTTGAAGTCTTTTGTGGTATTTGTGGATGAGACTCTTTATCTTCGCAGATGGGAAAGCTGCCCATTCCTCTTGACAAAAAGCCTCCAGTTCCTGTACATTCTTGGGCTGTCTTGTATGAACTGCACATTTGCAGTGGCTCAATGATATTGAGGTCAGGAGACTGAGATGGCCACTCCATAACCTTCACTTTATTCTGCTGTAGCCAATGACAGGTTGACTTGGCCTTGTGTTTTGGATCATTGTCATGTTGGATTGTCCAAGTACGTCCCATGAGCAGCTTCCTGGCTGATGAATGCAAATGTTCCTCCAGTATTTTTTGATAACATACTGCATTCATCTTGCCATCAATTTTGACCAAATTTCCTATGCCTTTGTGGCTCACACATGGTTGTGGTCAAAAAGCTGAATTTTGGTCTCATCACTCTAAATGACTTTGTGCCAGAAGGTTTGAGGCTTGTCTCCGTGCTGTTTGACGTATTATAATCAGGATACTTTGTGGCATTTGCGTAGTAATGGCTTTCTTCTGGCGACTCGACCATGCAGCCCATCTTTCTTCAAGTGCTTCCTTATTGTGCATCTTGAAACAGCCACACCACATGTTTTCAGAGAGTCCTGTATTTCATCCGAAGTTATTTGTGGTTTTTTCGTTGCATCCCAAACAATTTTCCTGGCAGTTGTGGCTGAAATTTCAGTTGGTCTACCTGACCGTGGTTTGGTTTCAACAGAACCTCTCATTTTCCACTTCTTGATTAGAGTTTGAACACTGCTGATTGGCATTCTCAATTCCTTGGATATCTTTTTATATCCCTTTCCTGTTTTATACAGTTCAACT
Source organism: Lithobates septentrionalis (assembly GCA_037952835.1). NCBI lineage: Eukaryota > Metazoa > Chordata > Amphibia > Anura > Ranidae > Lithobates > Lithobates septentrionalis. Next base: position 29,928 of record JBBDGP010004873.1, on the reverse strand, counting down.
ACCTTTTACCACAGATCCTTTGACAATTCTTTTGCTTTCACCATGCAGCTGCGGCAACCCCCAAGTTTCTGTCCCCACCTTGCCTCAGCAGTGTGGCACTGATGGGCACTAATAGGTGGCACTGATAGCTGGCACTGATGGATGAGTGGCACTGATGGGTGGCAGTGATGGGCACTGATCCCCACTGGTAGTTGACACTGATAGGCAGCACTGCTAGGTGGCACTGATGAGGCACTGATTGGCACCACTGGTGGGCATTGATAGGTGGCACTGATTGCTTGCACTGTTATGTACTGGTGGGCACTGATTCGTTGCACTGTGGGCACTGATTCCTGACACTGTGGGCACTGGCAGGTGGCACTAGCAGGCGGTACTGGTGGGCACAGATGAGGCGGCCTCGCCTCTTCCTCTTCGGGACTGATGTCCCTTCAACAGAAGCCGGTGAGAAGAAAAAAAAAACGATTACCGATCTTCTGTTTACCTCACGTGATCAGCTGTCATTGGCTGAAAGCTGATCACGTGGTAAGGGGCTGGGATCGACCCCTTACTCTGATCTGTGATCACCTGTGTCTCATTGACTCAGTGATCACAGCGTGGGCCTTGCAGGGGGCGTGCGGGGAGCGTGCAAAGGGGAGGACGTCTATTGACGGCTTCCCGGCAAAGTAGATCCACGTGTAGCCGTTATTTGGCTATAGTGTGGATCTGAAGGGGTTAAGGTGCATTGCAGGGGGTGTGTCCTATGCCTACATACTTTTGCTAATAGATGTCCCTCATTCCCATCTCAGAAAGTTGTGAGGTATGGTGTAATTCATATGTGTCCGGGTTTAAAGGGATGAGGTGGCAACCCTGATGGCAGGAGAGCAAAGTAAAGGTAAGCATATTCTAGAAAGAGTGGGGATTGAAGAAAACCTTTTGCTTTTCCCCAAATGGGCAAACTCTAGGTTTGCTTAAAGGGTCCCTCAGAAGTTCAGCAACTGTGACATCTGCAGCCCTTGTCCCATAAGCCTAAAGCAAGACCATAACTGAAAGCTAACAGACAGATACCCCACTAGGAGAAAGCTTATGGTTGCAATGCCCCATCACTCCTTTTAATACTTGGCTGGTAGCACTTAATAGCTGTTTAAATCTTGCATATGAAATATGGGGCACAGTGTGGTCTGTCTGCAGCCCCTGCGAGGGATAAATGTGTTTATGGACAGCTGTTTGGAGGATAAGTGGAAATTAGCCCTTTCTGCTTCATCATCATTTGCTGACATAAGAAGATTTTACTAATCACATCTTATATTCAGTATACAGCCACTTTGAACTAACCCGTTATCTGCTGCATTGGAATACACCAGTCCCGATTTCTAAGAAAGACGAGCCAAACCTTTTCTTATAATCCCATGCGTAAAGATGGCCTTTGTACTCCAATTAGTTCGAGTTTGGCCTGAATATTGAATGCATGAGCTGTCTGTCCTATTTGCTTCTGACAGTTTGATGGTTTTTGTATTCCGGTAGAACACATAATATAATGTTGTACAGCATGGCATAACACACAAAATAAATATATCTGTAAAAAAGGGTGTTTTTTTTTTCTGGAAGGGAAAAAAAAAAATAAAAAAAAAAAAATGGAGTAATATCAAGCATTAGTTTTGTCAGGTATATAAAATTTTATCAGTGCCATGACCTCAATGGATCATTATGCAAATAACTTCTGGGATAAGGACAAGTACCTGTCTTGATGGCATGAGTTGGAAGCACTAAAAACGTCACTTTATCAGGACTAACAATATGTTCGGCCCTCCATTAACGGAGAGAAGTATTGTCAAGGAAGAATTGTCAGTTAACATACAAGATCACGTACACTAGAACTTTTATAGAATCTAAGTTAGAACACTAGGCAGATATAAGCAGTTCTCTATTCATTAACTGCTTCAGCCCCGGAAGATTTTACCCCCTTCCTGACCAGAGCACTTTTTGCGATACGGCACTGCGTCGCTTTAACTGACAATTGCGCGGTCGTGCGACGTTGCACCCAAACAAAATTGATGTCCTTTTTTTCCCCACAAATAGAGCTTTCTTTTGGTGGTATTTGATCACCTCTGCGATTTTTATTTTTTGCGCTATAAACAAAAAAAGAGCGACAATTTTGAAAAAAAAAAAAACGCAATATTTTTTACTTTTTGCTATAATAAATATCCCCCAAAAATATATAAAAAAACTATTTTTTTCCCTCAGTTTAGGCCGATATATATTTTTCTACATATTTTTGGTAAAAAAAAAAAATCGCAATAAGCATAGTATATTGATTGATTTGCACAAAAGTTATATTGTCTACAAAATAGGGGATAGTTTTATGGCATTTTTATAATTAATTTTTTTTTTTTTTTACTAATAATGGCGGCGATCTGCGATTTTTATCGGGACTGCGACATTATGGAGGACACGTCGGACAATTTTGACACATTTTTGGGACCATTGGCATTTTTACAGTGCTATAAAAATGCATTGATTACTGTAAAAATGTCACTGGCAGTGAAGGGGTTAACCACTAGGGGGCAATCAAGTGGTTAATGTGTTCCCTAGTGTGTGTTCTAACTGAAGGAGGGGGGGACTGTGTAGGGGAAGAGATAGATCGCTGGTCATACTCTGTATAAACAGATGATCTGTCAGTTCTCCCCTCAGAGAACCGGAAACTGTGTGTTTACAGACACAGATCTCGGTTCTCTGTGTGTCACGAGCGATCGCGGGAGCCCGGCGGTGATCGCAACCGCCGGCACCCGCATCAGCTCCGTCGGCGAGCAGGGGGCCCCTAGTGGCCACAGGACTAAGCAACGTTACATAACATTGCTTCACCCAGCCGTGCCATTCTGCCGCAGTACAACTGCGGCGGCTGGTCGGAAAGTGGTTAAAACATCATTGAATGTAATTTTGAATGCAAGCATTGTAAGTACCAGAATTTAACTTGTATCAGCCTCTTAAGAATTCCTGTATAGCAGAGCTCACACCATGGGAGGGAGAAGCAGCACAAGAAAACAGTTGTACTGCAGTGCACGGAGCATGCTGATAGAATGAGAGAGCAGAGTGACAAAGAGATGAGCTCTTCAGTCTTCTCATTTCACTGTCCAGTGACATTGAGGGGATGGGGAAGAGACCTGTAAGGGCCCTTTTACACCAAACACAGTTGGCTGCAGTTGGATGCATTTTGAACTGCATTCCAACTGAACAGACAGCAGGGGCGTCGGGAGGGGGTGGCTAGACGTGGCTGAAGCCCCGAATGTGACCCCGAAAAGCCCAGAGTCTCGGCCATTTATTTTAAAATTATTAGCCCCGAGTCCCCCATGAAAGTGCAGTGCAGCGCCGCACTGCGCATGAGCGAGCACAAAGTCTGGTCACGCGAGCTGCGGCGCCTAACTCCGAGTGACCGAGACTATTGGACGTCACACGGTCCCGCCCGCGATCCCGGCATTGGAGCAGTGAGACATCCATCATAGGCGCCGCGCTGCCATATCCTATGATGGACATCACACTGGTCCAATGAATGCCAGGATCGCGGGACGTGTGACGTCATTATAGGCACGCGCGGCCGGCCCGGAGAGACACACTGCGTCTGCGCATGGCCACGGCGGGATGAAAAGCGTGCACTTGCACTTGAGTCTTGAGGACCGATCTGACCCCAAGCGGTGAGCATTACCGAGTGACATAGCAGGTCCCGCCCTCTGGAGCCTGCAGTGCTTATGATGGACGTCCCACTGGGCCAATGCCGGGACCGCGGGACATGTGACGTCCATCATAGGCACTGTAGGCTTCAGAAGGCGGGAATTACAATGCACTACAAGATCCCTGCTCGGCTCTCCTCTCCTGTCATCGCTCTGGCTGCCTGGAGTCACCAGTGGAGTGCCTGCTGCAGTGCTATCTAGTCTACTCTACTCTGATGGGCGCGCCACACAGTACAGCTGAGCTGCAGGAGGACTCAGAGGTCACGTCACCTGAAGTCTAGTCAGGTAGGTCACTCAGTGTGTGTCAGGTAAGTCAGTGTGTGTCAGGTCAGTATATGTCAAATCAGTGTGTGTCAGGTAGGTCAGTGTGCATCAGGTAGGTCAGTGTGCATCAGGTAGGTCAGTGTGTGTCAGGTAGGTCAGTGTATGTCAGGTCAGTATATGTCAGGTCAGTGTGTGTCAGGTAGGTCAGTGTGCATCAGGCAGGTCAGTGTGCATCAGGTAGGTCAGTGTGCATCAGGTAGGTCAGTGTGTGTCAGGTAGGTCAGTGTGTGTCAGGTAGGTCAGTGTGCGTCAGGTAGGTCAGTGTGCGACAGGTAGGTCAGTGTGTGTCAGGAAGGTCAGTATATATCAGGTCAGTGTGTGTCAGGTAGGTCAGTGTGTGTCAGGTAGGTCAGTATATGTCAGGTCAGTGTGTGTCAGGTAGGTCAGTATATGTCAGGTCAGTGTGTGTCAGGTAGGTCAGTATATGTCAGGTAGGTCAGTGTGCATCAGGTAGGTCAGTGTGTGTCAGGTAGGTCAGTGTGTGTCAGGTAGGTCAGTGTGCGTCAGGTAGGTCAGTGTGCGACAGGTAGGTCAGTGTGTGTCAGGAAGGTCAGTATATATCAGGTCAGTGTGTGTCAGGTAGGTCAGTGTGTGTCAGGTAGGTCAGTATATGTCAGGTCAGTGTGTGTCAGGTAGGTCAGTATATGTCAGGTCAGTGTGTGTCAGGTAGGTCAGTATATGTCAGGTAGGTCAGTGTGCATCAGGTAGGTCAGTGTGTGTCAGGAAGGTCAGTATATATCAGGTCAGTGTGCGTCAGGTAGGTCAGTGTGCGTCAGGGATGACCCCCCCACCCCCCCCCCCCGGTGCCAGGCGCGGACCTCGGGCTGAAGCCCCTGGTCTTTTTGCCACCTAGCAACGCCCCTGACTGACAGCCTAAAAATCAAGGTAATCCTATGGGCATAGTTAACACCATTGGAGTGCAGTTCAGTGCAGTTAAAAAAAAGTAGAACATGCTTCACTTTTCTGCACCGCAAATGCAGGGAACATGCTAAAAATGTGCTACAAACATGCTTCTAATGCACCGCACTGCGCCCCTTTAAGCCAAGAAAGCCAAGCCCGAGAGCGTATAGAAAAATGCACTGCAAAGTGCTACGTGCAGTGCAAAACGCATTCAAGCACGTGTCAAATGCATGGCAAATGCGCTTCAAATGCATGTAAACATGCAGTCAAAAACGTGCAGTTATGTGCAGTTTCTGGTGTGAATGGGCCCTAAGTGTTACTGAACTGCAGAAGAGTAAAATCAGGTCTCCTATCCTGTCTGACAGAACTATGCTTTGTGGCAGAGCTGAGTAAATCTCAAACTGGACGAACAGAAATGAAGATCCTTTGGCAGATGAAACAGAAACTATAGGTATTTTAAGTATATAGCTGTTTGCCTAAAGCAGGGGTCCCCAAACTTTCTAAACAAAGGGCCAGTTTATTGTCCTTCAGACTTTAGGGGGGCCGAACTGTCACCAGTGGGAGGAAAAAAATTGACATACCGTTTAAGGTCATTAAGAGGAGGAATATCATTGGTATTCATGGGAGGAATATTATCCCTTATGTTGTTTTCAGTGGAAGGAATAGTGCCCAAATGTTTATCTTGATGGGAGGAAAAGTGCCCCATCAATGGTGTCAGTGGAAGATCCCCCAATATTAGTGTCAGTGGAAGGAATAATGCTCCATCGCTGGTGTCAGTGGAAGGAATAATGCTTCATTGCTGGTGTCAGTGGAAGGAATAATACTCCATCGCTGGTGTCAGTGGAAGGAATAATGGTCCATCATTGGTGTCAGTGGAAGGAATAATGCTTCATTGCTGGTGTCAGTGGAAGGAATAATGGTCCATCACTGGTGTCAGTGGAAGGAATAATACTCCATCATTGGTGTCAGTGGAAGGAATAATACTCCATCGCTGGTGTCAGTGGAAGGAATAATACTCCATCGCTGGTGTCAGTGGAAGGAATGATGGTCCATCACTGGTGTCAGTGGAAGTAATAATGGTCCATCATTGGTGTCAGTGGAAGGAATAATAGTCCATCACTGGTGTCAGTGGAAGGAATAATGGTCCATCATTGGTGTCAGTGGAAGGAATAATGGTCCATCATTGGTGTCAGTGGAAGGAATAATGGTCCATCACTGGTGTCAGTGGAAGGAATAATAGTCCATCACTGGTGTCAGTGGAAGGAATAATAGTCCATCACTGGTGTCAGTGGAAGGAATAATGCTCCATCACTGGTGTTAGTGGAAGGACTAATGGACCATCACAGGTGTCAGTGGAAGGAATAATAGTCCATCACTGGTGTCAGTGGAAGGAATAATGGTCCATCACTGGTGTCAGTGGAAGGAATAATGGTCCATCACTGGTGTCAGTGGAAGGAATAATAGTCCATCACTGGTGTCAGTGGAAGGAATAATAGTCCATCACTGGTGTCAGTGGAAGGAATAATGCTCCATCACTGGTGTTAGTGGAAGGACTAATGGACCATCACAGGTGTCAGTGGAAGGAATAATGCCTCACCTGGTTTTGACAGGTACCTGCTCCCACTTCCAGTTGGATCATCACGACAGACGTTCAATCCCTTCTCTCCTTCCCCCGCAGCCTTCTGAGACACATCACAGGTCCCAGAAAGCTGCGTGTCCATTCACAAAAAGCTACACCGCTCACGCATGCGCAGTGGGAATCTGGCTGTGAAGTCACAAGCAGTCACAGCCAGCTTTCCAAAGTAAAACTGGACCTGAAGGTGGCCAAAGAGCCGACTCGGGTGAGGACCACTCTGGATCCCTGGACAGGTAAGTGTCCTATTATTTAAAGTCAGCAGCTACAATATTTGTAGCTGCTGACTTTTATTTTTTTGTTTCTAGGGAGAAGAAGTGTTTTAAGTGTAGGGCTGGGGAAAAAAAAAACTGTAAGGGTTTGTTCACATATGAGGTTGGGGGGCAGTAAAATCTCGCAGTTTAGCCATGTTTTTACTGTCCCCCAACTGCTACCCCTTTAGCGGCTGGGAGTGCACACATGCAAAGTATTGCAGCTGCAGCAAGAATTAAACCCCCTCTTGTTTTCTGTGGGTGAAGGGACCGCTCTGCAAGTGCGCTGCAACTGCCTGCAATGCATGTGGTTGTGACGCGCTAGTGCGGGGATCTAGGGGTTGACGCAGGCGGGGAGGAGGTGATACAATGCCTCCTCACTGCCTGTCTAAGAGCGATTTGCACACACAATGCAGTTCCGCACACTGATATGATCAAGTACAATGCAGGACCCACCAACTACCTGGAGCATTGGAGAGAAGAGGTGAGTGCCCAAATCCTCTACCCTTAGATTTAACAAGCAGACATGGGCCGAACACCCTCATGTGTGGTTCTCAGCATAACTCCCGAAACAGGGGAAATGTTCTAACCCAAATGGTGAACCTCACTGAAGTTTTTGGGAGCCGAACAGGAAAAATCAAAAGTGCCCATTTTGAAGGCTTATATGCAAGTAGTTGTCAATGAAGGGGTATGGGGGTCCGGGTACTGCCCTGGGGGACATGTATCAATGCAGAATTTTTTTTTTTAAAGGATTGTTTTTTCAGGAGCAGTGGTTTCAACAGCTTCCCGACCAGCCGCCGCAGTTACACTCTCAGTTAGGTTGGCTCTCCTGCGCGAATCATTGTACGTGGGGCACGTACACGGCGATCTGTGGGCACGTGCGCTCCGCCGGAGGCACGAGCATATGCCCATTCACTAGCGGGGAAGACAATCTGCGATCGCTCCACAGAGAGGCGGAATGGGGATCTGCCAGTGTAAACAAACAGATCCCCGCTCTGTCAGGGGAGTAGCGTGAGATTGTCTGTTCCTAGTGATTTACTCCCTGTCAGTCCACTCCCCCCACAGTTAGAAACACCTCCCTAGGGAACATTTAACCCCTTGATCACCCCCTAGTGTTAACCCCTTCCCTGCCAGTGTCATTTATACAGTAATCAGTGTATTTTTACTGATCGCTGTATAAATGTCACTGGTCCCAAAAAAGTGTCAAAAGTGTCTGATCTGTCCACTGCAATGTCGCAGTCCCGCTAGAAATCGCAGATCACCGCCATTACTAGGAAAAATAAAAACATTTAATAAAAATGCCATAAATCTATCCCCTATTTTGTAGACGTGATAACTTTTGCGCAAACCAATCAATATACGCTAATTGGGAATTTTTTAACCAAAAATATTTAGAAGAATACATATCGGCCTAAACTGAGGAAGAAATTCTTTTTTTTTCTTGGATATTTATTATAGCAAAAAGTAAAAAAATATAGGTTTTTTTCTCGAAATTGTCGCTATTTTTTTGTTTAGAGCGCAAAAAATACCGCAGAGGTGATCAAATACCACCGAAGAAAGCTTTACTTGTTGGAAAAAAAGGACATCAATTTTGTTTGGGTGTAACGTCGCACGACTGTGCAATTGTCAGTTAACCACTTAAGCCCCGGACCATTTGGCTGGGCTAAGACCAGAGCACTTTTTGCGATTCGGCACTGCGTTGCTTTAACTGACAATTGCGCAGTCGTGCTACGTGGCTCCCAAACAAAATTGACGTCCTTTTTTTCCCACAAATAGAGCTTTCTTTTGGTGGTATTTGATCACCTCTGCGGTTTTTATTTTTTGCGCTATAAACAAAAATAGAGCGACAATTTTGAAAAAAAACACATTATTTTTTACTTTTTGCTATAATAAATATCCCAAAAAAATATAAAAAAAATATATTTTTTTTCCCTCAGTTTAGGCCGATACGTATTCTTCTACATGTTTTTGGTAAAAAAAATAAAAAATTGCAATAAGCGTTTATTGATTGATTTGCGCAAATCATATAGCGTCTACAAAATAGGGGATAGTTTTATAGCATTTTTATTAATAATTTTTTTATATTAGTAATGGCAGCGATCTGAGATTTTTATCATGACTGCGACATTATGGCGGACACATCGGACAATTTTGACACATTTTTGGGACCATAGTCATTTTTACAGCAATCAGTGCTATAAAATTGCACTGATTACTGTAAAAATGACACTGGCAGTGAAGGGGTTAACCAGTAGCTGGCTAGGAAGGGGTTAAGTGTGTCCTAGGGAGTGATTCTAACTGTTAAGGTACGTGGCTACGAGTGACACATCACTGATCACCGTTCCCGATCACAGGGAGCTACGATCAGTGAAAGTGTCACTAGGCAGAACGGAGAGATGCTTGTTTACATCAGCATCTCCCCGTTCTTCAGCTCCCTGAGACGATCGTGGGTATCCACGCAGACATCGAGTCTGCGGGACCCGCGATCCTACTCACGGAGCTCGCTGCAGGGTCGCACATGCGCTGCCGCCGGCGCGCATGCGACCACACGAGAGGCAAATTCAAAGGGACGTACAGGTACGCCCATTTACGCAGCCGAGCCATTCTGCTGGCGTATATGTACATGCGGCGGTTGGCAAGTGGTTAAAGCGACGCAGTGCTGATCGCAAAAAATGGCCTTTTCGGGAAGTGGGTAAATCCTTCTGGGGCTGAAGTGGTTAATTATGCTTAAAGTGCAACAATAAAAAATGAAATATTCCTTCAAATATAGTGCCTGAGGGGTCCCCTTAATGTGACTGTAAAGTGGCGCATCTGCAGCATGCATAAAACATAAAACAAGGTGGAGGAATGTACTAGATGTATGCTGCAATGTATAGATACTAACAAAAGAAAATTACAATAAGTAACGATACAATTGCTCGGATAATTTTCATTCTTTATCAAAACATAAAAATGATGATGAATTGCAAACATGTGGCATTTGTGCTTCTTTAATATAGTCCTATGGGGTCTACGACTGCAGCATCAGCCCGCTAACGTAAAGAAAATTAATTAAAGTCGATGAAAAGCAGGCGACAGTTTTCACTGTGTCCAGCAGAGGGAGATGTGTCTGTGCGAAAGCAGTCCTCCCTTATTTTGTTTTATTTATGGCTGTGTCGATAAGAGTCGATAAAACCCTCTAAGTGCGCAGTGAGAGGTAACAGCTTCAGAAGAACGGCTACAAATATCCTCTTACAATCTGGTACAGCAGGTATAGAGGTTCCGAGGCCCAGACAGGCCAGAGAGCCGGAGCAATAATACAATGCGCCCAAATAAAATATCAATATCTGCAGGATGAGACGTATTTATGAATAGAAGGGCGAGGAAGAAAGAAAACAATAAGGAAATGAGTATATGTAGACTGGGAAAGAACAACGTGATAGCGGACCGAAGAGGATAAGCAGAACAGAGCCAAGCCTGAGATAGCTGTGTGTGTGCGCGATACAAAGCAATGGCACAATGAGAGATTACTTTGAAAATGATTAAAAGAAAAATGGAAAAAAAAAAAACAAGAGAAATGCAAGCATTACAGAGAGGATATCTGAGGATACTGTTAATGCACTACACAGAAAGAAAAACAGAAATTAGCTGTACAGCAAGAAACATATTAAAAATCCTGTTTAAAAAAGGAAACAAGTTTTTTCTCCTGCGAATTTTGCATATTTTTTTTAAAACTGAATGAGAAACGTTCGTCATCCTTACTAGGACATCCATAGATTTTTTTTAACCTTAAAGGGTAACTCCACTTTCACAGGAAAAAAAAAATACATATAAAAAATAAAAATTTAGCATATACAATATTGACACAAGTCATATTGTAATTGAATGTTATTAAAATTTACCTTTTTTTTCAATCTGCAGCCGCTGTAATTTTCTGTAAATGCAATGCAATATGGCTACCTGGAGGTGTTCTGTACAGAGAATGTGTACTGACCATTCCCCAGAAACATCATTTCCTGCTTGTGTGATTGGCTCACTGTTTTCCCCAGAAGTCTGCACTAAGATACAAGTCAGATATCAGGCATCCCCTGCAACAAAAATTTCATCTTTGGCAAGATACTCCCAATAGGAAATCACGTTCCAAAGGGATGCAGACCCTGCCGTTTTCCTCATTAGAGCCCTACAGCTGCAGCTGCTGGTTGATAGTTATAATTCCCCAGAAGTCTGCACTAAGGTACAAGTCAGATGTCAGGCATCCCCTGCAACAAAAAATTCATTTTTGGCAAGATACTCCCAATAGGAAATCACGTTCCAAAGGGATGCAGACCCTGCCGTTTTCTTCATTAGAGCCCTACAGCTGCAGCTGCTGGTTGATAAGTATAAAACCACTCCCAATAAACTCACTGGGCACAGGGGCACAGAGGAACAAACAGTAATATCTTCAGGATAACAAAAGGTAGGAATCTGCAACAAAGTTTGTTAAATTCCTTATAATGTACATAGATCACCCAGAGGGGAATGTTTTTTTCCTCAACAAAAGTGGAGTTACGCTTTAACTACTTCCAGTCCGGGCCTTTTCTGGCGCTTTTTGTTCACATGTAATAATCAGTATTTTTTGATAGAAAATTACATAGAACCCCCAAATATTACACATTTTTTTAAAGCAGGGGCCCTAGAGAATAAATTGGTGGGTTTTTATTATTATTATTATAATACAGGATTTATATAGCGCCAACAGTTTGCGCAGCGCTTTACAACATGAGGGCAGACAGTACACTTACAATACAAATCAATACAGGAGGGATCAGAGGGCCCTGCTCGTTAGAGCTTACAATCTTGCAATTTTTTAGGTCACACGGTATTTGCGCAGCAGTTTTTCAAACACAATTTTTTGGGGAAATTTTTTTTTTTTTAAATTTGAATGCAAAAAAACACAATACATAAGCCATTTTTTGGTAAAATATAAAAGATGAAGTTACGGCAAGTAAATAGATACTAAACATGTCATGCTTTAAAATCGCGCACGCGTAAATTTTACTATCCATATGTAAAGCTTTAACCACTTCCGAATCCGCCGCAGAGACAACAAATATATTGAATGGTGAAGAAAAAAGTTCATAAAGTGCAAGTGTCTTCAATCTGCAAATGCTGTTGCACTGTGTACACCACACCTCAATGCCGTGATTCCACTCCCCTGTGAATTGCTCACTCACCAGCTGATAAGGCCTCACACTCTCGTGTTTGGCCGGCAAAACACCTCAACCTACTATCATGGGGGTTATCATGCGACCACCGATATCCACTGTTAAGTGTGCCGAACAATTTATCTTTGAGAAAATGACTCCACATATAAAGGAAGAAATGCTCCAAATAGCGTGATATCGTTTTTTAAAACATTTAATCAAAACTAAAACCCACACATATGCAATATATTTGTTTTTCATCCTTCTAAACAGATGTGGACTTACTTTTTATTATATATTTTTTCATTTCACATGTTTTATTCCATATTTTTCCATCGCATATTTTGCACATGATCTGTGTATTTTGTATTTTCTCCTATTTTTATGATTAATTGGTCTATGGTTCTGGTATTACAATACCGTTTTTTCTCACTGTTCACGGGGAGTTACTTGTAATAATTTGAATGTCACTTTATGTTAAGGTAATGTTATATTATGTTCAACACTTTTAGGTTATTTTTATCACATTAGGAATTGCTATCACATTAAGCAATTGATGTTTTTGTGTGACTACTATTATTGAACATTGGTAATCCACTTTCAACTACTGTGATTTAGGATCTTTTTATTATATTAGAGGGGGTGAGGTCACCTACCTCAAGCCCCACTGTAGGGGGGTAGCGCCACTCTTCATCTGTTTGTTTTTTGTGTTTTGACCTTAGAGATGACCCAGATTTTATAATGCACATCTTTACAGTTGAATAACACAGCTCAGGGTTTAAGCAGTCAGGTATTTTATGGGTGTAAGGACATACCTGGCCAGCCGAACTCACTACATGCATTCAGGTGTGTGGGCGGGGCTTCCACTCTCTGCTTTCACTACAACAGCCGGGAGCTCCACTGACGCTTTGTTGTGGGGCCTGCGTCACCCGTGAATTGGGGCCCCGATGACGGCTTTGCAGAGTGCACAGAGGACACGGGAGGCTGTATTCCTGCGCTAGCCAGCTGAGGGGGGCAGGGCTGGGAGCTCCACTGACGCTCTGACCCCACCCACGTGCAGCCTGTGTACTCGGGAACAGAGCGTCTGTAGTGAGAGCCAGTGATCGGAGTGGGAGCGTCAGTGGAGCTCCCGGCTACGCCCCCGGGCCTTTGTATTCACCAGCCAGTATAGAGTGGGTGGGGCCGGGAGCTCCACTGACGCTCTGATCCTGCCCCCATGCAGCCTGTATACTCGGGAACAGAGTGTCTGTAGTGAGAGCCAGTGATCGGAGTGGGAGTGTCAGTGGAGCTCCCGGCCCCGCCCCCGGGCCTCTGTATTCACCAGCCAGTATAGAGTGGGCGGGGCCGGGAGCTCCACTGACGCTCCCACTCCGATCACTGGCTCTCACTACAGACGCTCTGTTCCGAATATACAGGCTGCACGGGGGCGGGGTCAAAGCGTCAGTGGAGCTCCTGGCCCTGCCCCCTCTCAGCTGGCTAGCGCAGGAATACAGCCTCCCGTGTCCTCTGTGCGCTCTGCAAAGCTGTCATCGGGGGCCCCAATTCCCCAATTCAACAAAGATTGGGCCCAGGGCAAGTGCCCCGTTTGCCCTGCGCTAAAAACGGCCCTGGACATGGCCAGCTGCATGGCACCAAGCACCATGGAACGAGGCGTTCTTCCCATTGGCCACCAATGAATTGGTTTTAGCAAAGGTTCCCTGAGACCTGAAAATTATTTAGAAGGTTCCATTGGTAACATTTTTTTGAGAAAGGCTGCTCTAGAAACTTGGTCATGTAACCATAGCTGAGGGTGAGGGCAAGCATAAGCCAGTCTGAACTCTGATCTTCTTCTTTGGCAGAGATCACACTGTCTAAGCCTTCAGACGTGTGGTCAGGACTGAGGTTGGCCTGGTGCATAATTTTCTCCAAAAAGGGTCAAAACTATTTCTTTTATTACTTTTTTTTTATCCTTCTAAGGAACTTTGTTTTTTTGCCAACATTTGAGCGTCAGCCCGCTTCGATATTCCTGTAGCAAACAATACATTTATACAGAAGGAAAACAGCCCCAATGTACAAATAATTGGTTGGTCCTGCCACAGTAATAGTGGCAAAGGTGGAAGCATTCATGTATACTATAAACCTAACTTATGGAAAATTGCAGGGCTATGTATTCTAGCGAGCGGAGCAGACTGGAAGATAATGCCATATTACAGGCAGACAAGTAGAGTTGGAGATTACTATATAAGTGATAGAGAAAAATATCTGTTTATATTACAGGCACAGGAGCTCTGTAGGAGATAACTGTATATATTACATAGATGACAGCCAGGGAGATAGCTCAGAATTGCACAGATAAGGAAGTATGTAATACAGAGAAAGTATTGCCGGAGATAGAGGTGTGTACAAAAAAGAAGCTAATGAGTGAGTTAACAATACATATTAGAGAATTAATGAAAGAATGATATTTTTCGGTGGCAGATAGCTTGCTATAATAGCAGAGAGGTGATTGTAAGCATTGTAAGTGCCAAAAGTATGTGGACACCCCTCCAAATTTTTGAGTTCAGGTCTACTATATTACACAAAATTTAAAGCGTTTAAATAATGATTAAAAAGTTCCATAAAACAGTAACAAGGTATATTCAAATGCAGGGCCACTGTGCACCCTTCATGCAGGTCCCATGTGATCACCATCACCATCAATAGATGAGAGTCAACTGGCCTTACACTAGTAGATTCACGAACGAACATTCGTAGGAAAATCCCCAGTACATTCGCTAATTGGATGAATGTTGTTCAAAACCATTTTAAATGAATGTTTGCTTTAGATTTTGGGATGGATGGAACTTCCCAAACCAAAGCCACATTTGCTGTTAGAAATTAGTTGGAGAAAAATTTTCCATCCTGCTCCTTGGAATTTTCTCAACACTGCCATCAAAAATGAACATCGCTAACGAATGCAAAATTTAACTTTCTTAAAAGGAAAAATGTAGAGCGAAAGCTAGCTTAACACACTAAATGTTTTGACCCCATTTGCACAGAGGTTAAAAAGCGATTGATTTACGCAACCCCAAAGGAAGAAACCCAGTCCAATTACTGGCATATATACAACCAGGGCATTTTTTCAGCAGGAATGTGGGGGAAGCAGTTTCTGGCACCTCCGGCACTGAATGTATATAATGGCATGGGGTGCTGGGGTATGCTGGAGGGTCTTTTGATGTTTGCAGCTGAAGAATCTATTGTCGATAGGGGGGATCTTTTGTTGCAGGGGGGGGTCTGTTGTTTCTGGGGAGGTCTATTGTTGCTGGTGGGAGATCTAAATTGCCAGAAGAGGTCTATTGTTGCTTGGGTGGATCTATTTTTGCTGAAGGGGGGTCTATTGTTGCAAGACATCTATTATTGCTGTGGGGGGGGGGGTCTATTGTTACTGGCTGCAAGGATTTTACTTTACTGCAAATTCTTGACACATTACTTTACATTACTGCAAAATACTACTTGGTTCTGTAATCTCTAAAAGGGTGGTACTGGGAGGTGAGTAGGGGGTGGAACCAAGGGGGTGATTCAGAAGGGGGGGGGGGCTGCACCTGATCTCTGAGAAAAAAAGCACTGTATGCGACCCTCACTTATGTCATTGGACTAGTAGTTCATTTTATTTATCATGGCAGGTTTTTTCTTTACTCCAGTCAGAATTGAAAAGTAACATTAGATTCTCCTGGGAGTCACTGTGCTCTTTTCCAGTCGATCATCCAGACATTATTGAAGATCCCTAGTGAATCTGATCCCTTTTGTCCATAACCTGACCACCTGGGAACACCTTTTGCTTAACTCTTGGTAATGTGGAAAAGGTGTCCCCAAATCAGGGCTAGGACAAGGGGTGGATATGAGGGACAGCTGCCCTGGGAGCAACAGTAGGGGGGCACCTACTCACCTCATGCACGCTTCAGATCAGTGGCTGGCAACAAATGCATGGTATTTTTACAACTGTTCTGACATCCACTGCTGTCAAACTGTGGCCCAACATGCCTAGTGTCCACCTCATCCACCTACAACTGACATGAAAACATGCCGTGCTGCATATGCAGCTACTCTCTAGTTGCT
Organism: Lithobates septentrionalis; assembly: GCA_037952835.1. Lineage (NCBI taxonomy): Eukaryota > Metazoa > Chordata > Amphibia > Anura > Ranidae > Lithobates > Lithobates septentrionalis. Next base: position 13,883 of record JBBDGP010004873.1, on the reverse strand, counting down.
ATAAAGCAAGCGGTTGGCCAATAATGTGCAATGCACATTCCATGCCAACCATGGGCAGCCAGAGCAAGGGTTGGTCAATAATGTGCAATGCACATTCCATGCCAACCATGGGCAGCCAGAGCAAGGGGGAAGATAATGGGCACAGGGCAGTAAACCCATTCTACAGCATATATTAGCAGCAGGGGAGGGGGGCACAGTTCCACATCCTTGCCCCGGACAAACCTATCCTGCTACTGCCCAAATACACCCACTGCAGTCTTCCTTGGTGTCTCTCATACAGAAAAACGAAAGTAGTAAAAAAGTTAGGATTAAGGACCGGTTCACACTGGTCCAACATGCGCTCCGAGAGCGGCTGCATGACATGTCAGAGTGAATGGTTTCCTATGAGAGCTGTTTTAACTGGTCCAACTTGTGTCGGTCCAACTTTGAAAATGCTTCCTGGATTAACTTTGGTCTGACTCCGGCAAAATTTCAGCCCATTGATCTGAATGGAAGTCAGGATCATCATCTTAACTAATCTGACTTGTGGCATACAACTTGTGCTCTGAGGATCTTGAGGGGGAACCCCACGACAAAATTAAAAAAAAAAAAATGGCATGAGGTCCCCCTCCCCAGATCCATACCAGGCCCTTTGAGTCTGGTATGGTCTTGGGGGGGGGACCCCATGCCGCTTTTTAAAAAAAAATGTTGGCGTAGGGTTCCCACTCAAGACTCAAAAGGCCTGGTATGGTCGGATCAAAGTCGGATCCCATTCTTTGAAGTAGCATGGAAGTCGTTCATGAAGTCGCAGGGCAAATTCGGATCAGAAGTCGTATGACTTTCGTGTCGGATCAGTGTGAACATAGCCTAATAATTGTCTCACGTTCACCAATCCAACTAACACCTGCCTTGGAAATGAAACACTCATTGATGAAGTAAGTCAACAAGTCTTCAGGAAGCCCTCTCTCAGTGAATATGTGTGGAGATCAGAGTGGACACACTTTTGCTAATCGTATCCAAAACATGAACAATTGCGGAGAAAAAAAAAGACATAGAAGGATTTGGGTGCAAAAGATAAACCAGTGAACTAATTTGTCCAAATACAGTAATGGCTTGTGATATAACAGGGAAGGCAGATCTATATATACTCTGATCTCTAGAAAATGCACAGTTCTTTCACCTCTACCTTGCATAGTTCATATGCCTTTGGCACCCTGTGTATGTCACGTTTGTTATGCAGAGCTGCCTGGCCCCCATAGCGCTGCCTAACCTTTCCTGCAGCACCATCAAACGTGCAGAGCAGAGAAGTAAGACAAGGGAAAAACCCAGAGGGGAGCAGAGGGGGAACAACGCTCAATTTCCATTACCCTAACTACAAATGCCGCTAATTTGTGACCACATCAGTGTCGGAGAGCAGTCACTAGGAAAACTGACTCCCATTCTGCAAGGTGACAGAATGACAGGGATTAAAATGAGGTACAAATGAGCCTTCTCTCTTGCCCGGTCTTCTCTCCACTACTGTAGGATAATGCCGCGTACACACGGTCGTACTTTTCGTCTACAAAAGTCAGACAGCCTGTCCGACAGACTTCCGGCAGACTTTCGGTGGACTTGCGGCGGACTTGCGGCCTACTTTCTAACGAACGGACTTGCCTACACACGACCACACAAAAGTCGGTCGGATTCGTACGTGATGACGTACACCGGACTAAAATAAGGAAGTTCATAGCCAGTAGCCAATAGGTGCCCTAGCGTGGCTTTTTGTCCGTCGGACTAGCACACAGACGAGCGGATTTCGGGGTCCGTCGTAGTTACGAAGTAAAGTTTTGAAGCATGTTTCAAATCTAAAGTACGTCGGATTTGAGGCTAAAAAAGTCAGTTGAAAGTCCGGAGAAGCCCACACACGATCGGATTACCAGCCAGCTTTAGTCCGTCAGCGTCCGTTGGACTTTTGTAGACGAAAAGTACGACCGTGTGTACGCGGCATAAGAATCACAGACAAGGTGACATGAAGAAATTAACAATATGAGATTGGTAAAAGTAATGTCACGCAGGCCTGCAGAATGTGACCCATAATTCTTTATCTCGCGCTTGTGCTAAAACCTGAATATATTTCCTACCCTTGACAGTCAGGCTTATCTAAAGAGAACCTATCTCAGCTGGGCTTATTCAAAAATTCAAAAACTCAGTCTTAAATGAATAATACCGTGCAGCCTGACTTATGTCAAGTTTGGATTTACCACAATTATATAGCTTTAATTACTTTAAGGATGACTCTGGAGCCGAGAGTCATAGGTCCCCTGAGGTGGCTGCTTCAACTGCTGACCTCATGGTGATAACATTCATTGGAACATACGGTATATTAAAAAAAATTGTGAATCCAGGTACATTCCCTTGCCTGGATTCAGTCATATTTGCCGCCATACATTTAGTGGTATATCATCATTTAAAGATAGCAAATATTAGAAAGGAAGGCAGGGCTGGAAAAAGTAACATTGGCAGACTTATCAATATGGTTAGGTTTATGGAAACCTGGATTTCTCATTGAAGAATGAAAGTTTGGCAAAATGCATTTTGTTAGATAAAGGTCATTAGTGAGTAGACAGGGAAATAGGGATTTGTGTCTTATTAGGCTTGGCCATAAAAAGTGTAGGTGGGTTCCCTGGCTACCTCTTTACTTCCGAATTTTTGCACCTGAATGGTTGTTTAAAGTATCACTAAACTCACATCATAAAAAACTATCAATAAATGGTGTATTACATGCTGTTCATACTCACTCAGTCATTACCTTCTGTTCATGTCCCCAATTCAGCTAGGGTTTTTGCAGCTGTATTGACAACTCTGCACATGCTCAGTTTTCAGTGATATTCTATGCTGAGCATTTCCTCCCTATCACATCTAAGCAGCCCATGTGACTATAGAATCACACATGTGGGTGTATACACAGTGGTAAATGACAGCCCACTCCCTCCTTGCCTCTTCCATGCCCTCTAACCAGCTGAACACAATAGGGATGGGATAGTACACGTAGATTAATGGTGGCTTCACCTCCCTCTTATTCTAAGACACAGGCTGGAGGGGCGTGACACAGCCAGTGACTGGTAGAAATCCACCCACACCATGGTATTTCCACAAAAGAATCAGAATTTGATTTCAAATATATATTTGTATAACAATTTAAAACAGTTCATTGCTATTATTTATTTATTTTTATTCTGTATTCCAAAAACTGTTTTTTATTTTATTTTCAAAAATATGACCAGCAGCAGAGGACTAGAAGCTCCTCCTGCTTATGTTTCCCTGTAGACAGGCTGGGAAAGATCTGGGTTGTGTGACATCTATATATCAATTAGGAAAAAGCTACTGAAATGTTTTGATTTGTTTCAAGTAAAATAATTAGTTTCATCATCCACATACAGAAAAAGAAGTGACAAAGTAAATTAAGCAGTGTGTGTTTAGTATCACTTTAAATAAATGAGGAACTCTCAGTATATTGGGGAAGAGCTGTTGAGTCTAGATTTTGGTTTAGTAAGAGCAGTAGGGATGAAGGAGGTAAAACGGGTACTCCGGGGGGCGTGGCTTGGCAATGGCCGAGTGAAGACGTGTGGTGAGGGAGCTCCCTGTCCGACCCGGCCTGCACGGACCACAAACAGTCTTTTAAACCCTGTGAGAGCGGTATGAGCAACCCCAAGAGATACAGGACACGATCGGCCACCCGTGGAACCCACTACTGGAACACACAACAAGGGATTCCGCATTTCTTCAGAGGCAAGTCAGACTTATCCCCCGGCGCCATAGTCTCCGCACCACGTGAACCCCGCTTACCATCGTCCTCCACCGGAGCTCTGATGTCCTCTCCTGCCCACATTTCCACCCCTCTACTCCTCACGGGAACACCGGCACTATTCCGCACTGAGATGGAGGATACACCGCCAATTCAGGGCTCTATAAAGGAAGATCTCCGTAGCATGCTAAGGGCTCTCCCCACAAGAGCGGACCTGGAGACTCTCCCCACGAGGGCAGATATTGAGGCCCTGATCCTACGGATAGAGGAAGAGCATAACAAAGATATCCAGGAAGTGAGGGAGGACTTGCACACAGTGGAGAACCGAGTTACCTCAGGTGAAAACAGGATATCCACCCTGGAAGAGAGGATGCAAGCCATGGAGCAATCCCAACAGGCCCATTCCCTAGAAGCGCAAGAAATGCAGCTCCATTTGGAGGAGATGGAGGACCATAGTCGCCGCAACAATTTGCGGCTACGAGGAATCCCGGAGGCCACAGGTCAAGAAGACTTGGCTGCGACGGCGACGGCGATCTTCCAGAGCCTCTTAGACAACCCTCCACCCCACCTGGAAATAGACAGGATACATCGCACCCTAGGTCCCAAATCTACGGACCCAGCTAGGCCACGCGATGTATTATGTCGGCTACATCGTTATGCGCAGAAGGAAATCCTACTGAGGAAAGCCTGGGACCAGGGGGAAGTAGAATTCGATGGTGCCCACATTCAGATTCTTCCAGATCTTTCTAGGGCCACGTTGCAGCGACGAGCCATGCTGAAGCCGGTGCTGGAACTAGCGAGAAGTTTGGGCTGCACCTACAGATGGGGATACCCACTAGCGGTTATCTTCTGCACGGATCGTGCCTCCTTTACACTGCGCACACCAGCAGACTTACCGGCCCTGTTTGACTTTCTGGGAACAGAGCCGATACAGATGCCAAATTGGCTGCTAAAGATTCCGCGTCCTACAGGCCGCATGGGCCCAACCATGAACAGATCCAACCCATCTATCCGTTCGCAGCGGTCCAGACCAGAAAACAATGCACGTGAGTCCTAAACACATTATGTGATCCCATTCTGCATTGACTACTTAGCACATATGTTTATTATTTTATGTTCCGGTTGGCACCTGACCCACTTTGCCATTGCAATTGAACCGTTGCCCCCCCCTGAGTGTGGAGCGTTACCACAGACATGGCACATCCCAGGGTTGATCATGGCGCGTTCCCCGTCCTGAACCCCCTGCCTTCCATAAATTCATCACATGTCTGCCGGATGTGTTTCCTGAACTGTACCGGCCCCTCCCACAAGCTACAGCGGTGAACGGGACGGAGCTGAGGACCCCTCTGACGACGGGTGGAAGCGATGGCCGTACTGCCGTCCCCCCTCCTGTGCCCTCCACCTCCCCCATTCCGGCCTCTTTGTGTTCCTACTTGAATAGGTGAAGGTCTTGCCACACCCCCTACTGTTCCGGGACTGAGGACAATTGCCTACTGAGACCGGCACGAGGAGTTGACCCGGGAACTTTGTCACATTATGCTCCGAGGTAAGACCGCGCCGGAGGGAGTTGGACACCAGACTTCAAAGCATGGTCCAGTACGGTGACTATAGAAAATTGAAATGCCGGTATCCCTGGAAGACCCATGAGACTATCTAGAGGAGCTATATGGGCTTTGGTGTGGGTGGATGGGGGGAGGGGGTGTTGAGGTTACCTGTCATCGTTGCCTAAAGGATATGTGATGGGGGAGTCCCCGCAGATGGCAGGAGGGTTGAATATAGATGTATATGTTTACTGTGACGGGAGCCGGGAGGTAAAGGGGAGGATCATCCATGTAACACTGTATAAGCCACTGAGCAGACTTGACACAAGAGCTTGTGCATAAGAGGAATGATCAATGCTGAGACTATGGGGGGGATGGTATGTGGCACTCAAGTTTAGGTGAGCAATTATGTTTTGTGCCCCTAGCAAAGAGGAATCTCTTGATTTACTCTTTACCAATCACTTTTTTGTTTTGGGAGGAATACGCTCCCCTTTGCAGGGGGGAGTTTTAATGCCCTTTGGTCTGCACTCAGATGAGTGATATGCTCACCATTAAACACTATTTTTTATTTTTATTTTTTGTGGGGCACCATCCAAGCTTTTGACATGAGGAAACTGTACCAAAGCATTAAGGGTGGCAGGCACTTAGTTTACCCCTCATTTTTTGTTTTCTAAAGCACTTAGTACTGAGGTTACAGCCAGGTAAAAGGGGTCCTGTATGCAGAAATATTGCTCAGGATAAAAGTTTGCAATGTGCTGTCTAGAGGGGACATACAGGATGGTCTCTGGTAAGATTCCTCCCTTTCCTGCCACACTTATCAACCAGCATAATATATGGTAACAACATAGCCCTGGAAAGTAACCATAAATGGACTGAGTTTTTTTACCCCCCCCCCCTCTTTCTTTTTTTTTTTTTTTTTTGCTAGCCGGGGATTATTATTTCCGTTACCTTGGAGGAGGGCATACGGTCAGTAGATTTTATAGCCAACCAGCAATGTTGATATGCAATTTCTTTGGTCCAACCAATAATGTTATCCTTAATAAGGTTATTTTTATTACTATGGTTAAGGAGCGCCGGGTGCTCATACATGTTATATACACATATTCTAAGCCTGTACACGGGGAGGCTATCTACGTACTCACAAATACATTTACAATCTTAGGTCCGGGGGCCTGGGGAGGGTAGGGATCTACCCTCATGACCCTTGCTAGACTCTCCTCCAAATAGGATATCGCCTTATACCAGGTGACACTGGTGGGCGTTGAAGCAATATATTGCTACACATTAGTTTTCCAACTCTGTTGGATTGGGTCGGTTGAAAGTTTTCCTTTCAAGACACCCTTAACCACCTTAGAGTGGTCTTTCTCTCTTATAATCCCTCTTTGCTTACCACTTTTACCTCCCTCTTTTCTCTTGTTCCTCTCTCTTGCCCCTCTCTTTCCTTCTATACTTTTGTGTGCTCGCGAGTATGGAGGTCCTTAACATTGTCACTCTTAACGCAAAAGGGCTTAACGTCCCTGAAAAGAGATGAATGCTATTAAATGACATGAAACGCATGAAAGCGGACATAGTCCTACTGCAGGAGACACATTTCCGGGATGACAAGCTCCCGATCCTCAAAAACAGACATTACCCGACAGTATACCATTCCACCCACTCAGTGGCCAAGTCTAGAGGGGTTTCCATACAGATATCTGCAAAAGTCCCGTGGTCTCTAGTTGATAAAAAGACAGACACGGCAGGTAGGTTTCTTTTTCTGAAAGGACTAATTGGTAGCACAAAAGTGACCATTGCAAATTTTTATGTCCCAAATAGCCACCAAGACTCATTTCTGAAACGACATTTAGAACTTCTCCAGGGCTTCTCTGAGGGACAACTAATCGTAGGCGGGGACCTAAATTTCCCACTGACCCCAGTAGAAGACACCTCGACAGGCACATCCTCCTCCCCACGAGGTACACGCAAAAGGATACTTTCGGCCCTCCACGCCGCACAACTGATAGACGCTTGGCGTCTCTTCCACCCAGGTGAAAGAGACTACACCTTTTTTTCACGCCCCCATCAAGCATACTCGCGTATCGATCTCTTCTTAATCCCCCACAGCCAACTTCAGGCTGTTAAAGGCTCCGCCATTGGTTCTATCACCTGGTCAGACCACGCCCCGGTTACAATGAAATATGCCTTTACTGACTTTTATAGGGGACAAAAGAGTCCTTGGCGACTCAACGAAAGCCTCCTACAAGATCCAGAAATAGTTGCGGATGTTACGAAAGAAATTTCACACTATTTTCACTCAAATACCACAGATGACGGAGACGGAGGACTGATATGGGAAGCACACAAAGCGGTGATCCGCGGAGTCCTTATAAAACACGGAGCAAGACTCAAAAAACATAGATCCGCACAACTATCGACATTACTTGACAAACTTCACAAATTGGAATCTAAACACAAACAGACACCGACTAATTCCCTGGGTAGTGAACTAGACACAATACGTACACAGATCACAGACCTTCTACACTTTAAGGCTAAGGCGGCCCTCCAAATTTCACGGAAAAAGATTTATGAATCGGGCAATAAATGCGGTAGACTACTTGCACAATCTTTAAAATCACAGAAGACAGCGTCATATATCCCACATATCCATTCTCCCACGGGTCAGAAAGTAACTCTACCCAAACACATAACACAAACATTTAGATCTTACTATGAAGCTTTATATAACCTAAACATGCCACAACCCACCCCAGAACGCATAGCAAACTACATTGCAGATTCCAACATGCCTACCCTATCGACTACGACACGAGACCTACTAGAAGAACCCATAACACTAACAGACATACAATTGGCAATAAAAAGTACCAAACAAGGAAAAGCTCCAGGACTGGACGGTCTTACAGTCCAGTACTATAAAGCCCTACTCCCATCCCTAGGACAGCACCTAATCAAACTCTTTAATGATCTAGGCAAGGGAAGCAAGTTACATCATAATACACTACAAGCCCAAATAGCAGTTATACACAAAGAAGACAGAGACCCGACTCAATGTGGAAACTACCGCCCTATATCCTTACTGAATACTGACCTTAAACTATTTACTAAAATACTGGCCACTAGACTACAACAACACATAACCGGCCTGATCCACCTAGATCAAGTGGGCTTCGTCCCAACTAGAGAGGCGAGGGACAACACCACAAAAGTCCTGAATTTGCTCTATAAAGCCAACTTAGCAGGTACACCAACGGTCTTTCTTGGCACAGATGCTGAAAAAGCATTCGACCGGGTGAACTGGTCGTTTATGTTTGCAACGCTAAGACACATTGGCCTAGGAAATAATATGCTGAACTGGATCTCGGCAATATATTCCTCACCATCTGCAAGGGTCAGAGTTAATGGCGTGGTGTCAGACGCTTTTCAAATTGCGAACGGCACACGGCAAGGATGCCCACTCTCACCCCTCCTCTTTGCGCTTTCTTTGGAGCCCTTCTTATGCCATATCAGACTAAATCCAGACATTACGGGAGTTTCCATCAAACACACTCAACATAAGGTATCAGCATACGCCGATGACTTGATGTTCTCACTATCAAACCCGGTAATCTCCCTCCCTAACCTGATTAAAGAATTTTCTACATATGGAGCTCTCTCTTATCTGAAAATTAATCTAGCTAAGTCAGAGGCAATGAGCATAGGGATCCCACTAACACAACTTACATCTCTACAATCCAGTTTTAAACTGAAATGGACAAACAAAGCTTTGAAATATCTGGGCACCCATATACCCCAAACCTTAGCGAAACTATATGAGATCAACTTTCCTCCATTACTATCTAAAATCAAAACATTACTAAACACATGGCAATCTGGCCTACATTCCTGGCTAGGGCGTTGTAATATTCTAAAAATGTCTATCCTACCGAAATTACTATATCTAATGCAAGCCTTGCCAATACACATACCTCTCAGTTTTTTCAGACAAGTACAATCGCTATTCACTGACTTCGTCTGGGCTAAGAAAAGACCCAGGCTCCCTAATAAACTACTAGTGCTCCCAAAGTCTTCTGGTGGGTTGGCACTACCTAACATTCGTGCTTATTATCAGGCTGTTCACTTAGGAAGACTTATAGATTGGCGTAGACACCGGGAAACCAAGTTATGGTCCCAAATGGAACAATCCCACACCACAATTCCACTAGGTGGCACCCTGTGGTGTTACCAGGGTTTACCAACGGAACTCAAACGCTACCCTCTAATAGGCAACACGGCCCGAATTTGCGCAAAACTAATATCTAAAACGACCATTTCTTCCCCGAACTCACCCCTATATCCAATAATAGGCAATCCCCTGTTCACTCCAGGCCTACAAGATGGAATTTTTCGAAAGTTGGGGGAAGCAGGTATACACTTGGCCTCCCACTTTAGTTCTGGAGGGCGCTGGAAAACATACTCGGAGCTTTCCGATCTCACGGGTAGGTTCTGTCTAGACTTCATGCAGACACTCCAATTAAGACATTTCCTCAACTCTATCCCACCCCCCACAGATAGTAATCAAAACCTCACGACATTAGAAGAACTCTGTACCGATACAGGTGTTTTACCACACACACTCTCACTGACCTACAACCTACTGAATACACCCCCCTCGGACTATATACCGCCAGGCTTACTTAAATGGGAAGAGGAATTGGACTGTAGATTTAGCCCCGCAAAGAGACAACACATACTTCGTTTCACACACAAATCTTCCATTTGCGCTAAGACACAGGAAACAAATTATAAGATACTTTCCAGATGGTATAGAACCCCAACACGCCTGCATGAAATGTTCCCAACAACATCAGATATGTGTTGGCGCTGTCAAATGGACAAGGGAACTTTGCTACACATATTCTGGTCTTGCCCCAAACTCACACACTTTTGGAGAGTGATACGAGAGACTGTACAACTGTTTACTGACAGGACAATCACAAATGACCCAGCATTCTTTTTACTACACGCTACAGACATTCCCGACAAGATATACAAAAGATCAGTCATACGTCACCTGCTGGATGCAGCTAGAGCCTGCATCCCACTGTGTTGGAAATCCGCCCTCCCACCGACAATTGATATGTGGCTAGGGAAAGTAGAGGACATCAGACAGCTGGAAGACCTAACCCACACGGCACAACACAGAGAAGAAATATTCTCTAAGACTTGGCAACTGTGGACTATGTTTATTTACTCGACGGCAGGACAATCTCTGAGAAGAGCTGATTGTGACCCGAGAACAGACGTGCGACAATGAGCTATCGCTGTTGAATCAAATAATGACATAATACTCTGTGGGAACGGACTGCGAGACCCTCCATGCTTGCGAGATACACACCCATCTCCCCCCTTTCTCAACTACTCCATTATACTCTCTCTCTCCCTCAGCTCTACCCTCTTCTTTCTTTTCATTTCCTTCTCCTTCTCTCCCCTAACTTTTCCTAACCTTTCTTTAGTTCCTTTTATTAATGTCTATTTGAGAGACAAAAAAAAAAAGGAGAGCCGACGCAATGGGCCATATTACAACACAATGTCACATGCTCAATAAAGGTTACTCATTTAACACACTACCGGCTTATCCGGGATTGGTTATCACTTTTTCAGTATTAAGACAAAAGAAGATGAGACATTGTAAAACATGTTAAACACAATGAGTTTTTGGTCTTCTAAAATATATTGTGTATGTTACGTGATACATGTGATACTCTTTAACATGTTGGTCCATGTGGGCCGTGTTCTTTTCTTTTCATAAATAAAAAAAAACAAAAAAAAAACGGGTACTCCACATGCAACACTGGGTAAAAAACCAACCGACATTTCACATTGAGAGGATCTACATATGCTTTCCTGTCCTCAAGGTTTGCTGTAAAGTTGGGTTGGACTGTAAGTGAACCTATGTTTAAAGCATTTTGTGGCATGCCCACACAGGAAGTGATGGTAGTGGTGTAAAGAGGGGTGCAGTCACTGGGAAAGAAGCCATTGACGGAAAATAAGGACACTGTAAAACATTCCAACTTACCCCATGCTACTAAATGCTTTTGGAGACATTGCCTATTATTCTTGCCCAGACAAGAAATGAGGGGAAATGTCCCCTATGCCATACAGGGGCTCTAACCCTTCCCCACCCCATCCAAAACAACATTTTGGCTGGAGTTGGGCTTTAAGCAATAACCTTTTACTGATTAACTAAAATGTTTAAAGCTGAAAACTTTCGAAACATGTTAGGCTTATTCATCTGGCAACATCTTGCCAGAAGACACTCTAGTTTAAGGGTCTCCAAACTATAGCCTGAGGGCCACATCCGGCCTACAAGATTTTATGTGGCAACAGCAATCGTCCATGAAACTATCCTGGCTGGCAGTGGATTTGCCATTCTGTACAATGTAATATGGAGACCTACACATCCACTACCAACCAGCGACCTGTGACCCTCCCCAAGCCCTCAGTGCAGATTCCCCAGGCATCTTAGTAACCAATGATATGTACCATTCAGGGGAGGACCAGACTTCTTCCAGAGCTGCTCTGTTGCCTCCTAACTCCCACCCTGCTAATTTGCCACCAAAAAGGTAAGGGGGGCTCTGTTGGAAACTCATGGATGTAAGGTCACGCATGTGCTAGGCACGCATGGATGAAAAATGTAGAGGACTCTACTGGGCACACATGGATGTAAGCAAAGAATCTGATGGTTACTCATCGATGTAAAGCAGGACTCTGGTGGGCATTCATGGATGTAAGGGATATGAGGGGTGAAAATTTTTATGATTATGATTTTATGATTTGGCTACTCCAAACTGAAAAGTTTGGAGGTCCCTACTCTAGGCCATTGCAAGAGCACAGTCGAGATCCAACCAGAAGGAATGTGAGGTCATCCTTGCCTAGGTGTGCAGGTGGAAGACAGGGGCAAGGCAAGAAGAAAAAAATCTAAGTTTTTCTTTACAGGTACATTTTGGAACAACTAACCTTATGTGATTTTTTAAAGGGATCCCTGACAGCATAAACAAATCTTTGCATTTTACTGCAGGGTCTGCTTTAAGCTTGTTTAGTCACCAAAAGGCAGCCTCATTTTGCATGCCACACTGTATATTACATTAAATTACCTCTTTTTCTTAATTCTACTTAATTACATCTATCTATTCTGAATTCTGGAAAAAATTAGCATTCCAAATCAAGAAATTCCAATTCCATCATATCAAATTAAAACTTTAAGGAGCCCTGATTGCTGTCAGCTAAATCCATTGAGGCTAATTTCAGAACATGATGTAAAGAGCATGTTTTGCCTAAAGAAAATGGCGGCATAAGTTCTTGCTACCTAACCATTCAAGTCACAGAATGCCTTAAAAAAGCTATAGGCAATGTTGATGTAAATTATATGCAGAAGGGAGAGAGGAGGAGGAGGGAGGGTTAAATAGAACTGAAATACTTATCATAAGTAACAGTGAATGTGGTTGTATGCCAGGGTAGGACAGCTTTTACATTTGCAAATTTCAATAATTTATACATCTAGATCAGGGGTCTCAAACTGGCGACCCTCCAGCTGTTGCAAAACTACAAGTCCCAAGAGGCATTGCAAGGCTGACCATTACAAGCATGACTCCCACAGGCAGAGGCATGGTGGGACTTGTAGTTTTTCAACAGCTGGAGGGCTGCCAGTTTGAGACCTCTGGTCTAGAGTATGTGTGTACATCATATTTTACATAGTACAATGCTGTGGGAAAAAAATATCTAAAAATATTTTTAATTTTACTTTTACTTAGAGCCTAACTCCACTTTTAATGTTCCTTTAAAAAGTTTGTTTAGGCCAAGCTGGCCCAAACTATTTACTGCACTAACATGGGTGTTTCCTGGATGCGCTGTATTACCTGTATACAGCGCTTTGTTCAAGCAGTGGGACTTCCTGTCATGCTCCTGGAAACAAAACAAAAAATGACGGTTGAGGGCTGCTTAGCCATTCACCTGAAGCTTTATATTCTATGAATGAAGCTTTATTGAATATTTATAAAATATAAAGCTTCCTCTGAAGGCAGAGATCATGACATCATCAACCCGCCTCTCCCGCACAGCCATTACTACAAACTCTCTGGCAGGTCCCTTGCTTCTTCTGCATATGCTCTGAGAAAACATTGTTTATTTCCATAAAGAGGTTGCCTAACTATACCGTTCCCTAGTGACAGGTGATAAGCAATGTCCCGTGCTAAATGCCATTATGAATTTAGTTGCTGTATGGCTGGTTGGAAACACATGGGCTATGCTCTGCACGCTCTGCAGTCTACTAGACCTTTGTAAGGAGGCTAATGCCGCGTACACACGGTCGGACTTTTCGGCTACAAAAGTCCGACAGCCTGTCCGACAGACTTTCGACGGATTTTTGTCAGACTTTTAGCGGACTTGTGGCGGACTTGCGGCAGACTTTCTTACGAACGGACTTGCCTACTTACGATCACACAAAAGTCCGACGGATTCGTACGTGATGACGCACACCGGACTAAAATAAGGAAGTTGATAGCCAGTAGCCAATAGCTGCCCTAGCGTGGGTTTTTGTC
>JBBDGP010004872.1:0-175000 GCA_037952835.1 Lithobates septentrionalis | reverse complement strand
CCTTCTGTAGCCCGTTGTATGGATGGGTCTCCAGAGTGTGTGGACATTCTGTAACGTACTGCAATGTATGGAATGGTCTGTAGAGGGTGTGAACCTTCTGTAGCATACTGTAGTGTTTGGAGGGTCTGTAGAATGTGGCCCTTCTGTTGCGTACTGTAGTGTATGTATGGGGTTTGTAGAGTGTGAGGACATTTTATGTATTTTATAGTGTATGGAAGGGTCTATTGAGGACCTTCTGTAGTGTATGGAGGTGTTTGTAGAGTGTATGGAACTTCTGTAGAATATTGTGGGGTATGGGAAGGGTCTGTAAACTCTTTGGACATTCTGTAGCATGCTGTAGTGTAGGGAAGGTTCTCGACAGTGTCCGGACATTCTGTAGTGTGAGTAGGAATCTGTAGAATATGTGGACCTTCTGTTGTGTACTGTAGTGTATTGAAGGGTCTGAAGAGAGCGTGTGTGTGTGTGTGTACCATCTGCAACGTACGGCATTATATGGAGGGGTCTGTAGAGCATGTGACCATTTTGTAGCATACTGTAGTGTATAGAGGGGGTTGTAGAGGGTGTGGGCCTTCTGTAGGGTATTGTAGTGTATGGAAGGGTCTCCATAGTGTGTGTACATTCTGTAGTGTATGGAGGATCTGTAGAGTGTGTACATGGATTCATATTGTAGTGTATAGAAGGGTCTGAAGAGTGTGTGGTCCTTTTGTAGGAAATTGTGTATGGAAGGGTCTGTAGACCGTGTGAACCTTTATGTATTGTAGTATATGGAGGGATTTGTAGAGTGTGTGGACATTATACTGAATGTTATTGTAGTGTATAGAAGGGTCTGAAGAGTGTGGACCTTTTGCAGCATAGTGTGTGTGTGTGTGTGTGTGTGTGTGTGTGTGTATATATATATATATATATATATATATATATATATATATATATATATATATATATATATATATATATATATATATATATATATATATATATATATATATATATATATATATGTGTGTACATTTATGTTTATTATTGTAGCGTATGGAAGGGCCCTGTAGAGTGTGTGGACCTTCTGCAGCATATTGTATTGTATGGAGGACTCTGTAGAGCAGGGATATGCGATTAGCGGACCTCCAGCTGTTGCAAAACTACAAGTCCCATCATGCCTCTGGGTGTCATGCTTGTGGCTGTCAAGTTTGCTATGCCTCATGGGACTTGTAGTTCTGCAACAGCTGGAGGTCTGCTAATTGCATGTCCCTGCAGTAGAGTATATGGACCTTCTGTAGCATACTGTAGTGTATGGAGGGGTCTGTAGAGCATGTGGCCCTTCTGTAGAAAACTGTAGTGTATCACAGGGTCTGTTGGGTATTGTAGTGTATGAAAGGGTCTGCAGAGAGTGCGGCCCTTCTGTAGGGTAGAGTAGTGTATGGAATGGGCTGCGGAGTGTGCGTCCCTTCTGTAGCATAATATATGGGAGGGTCTGTAGAATGTTGACCTTCCACACCATATCGTATTTATGGAGGAGTCTTTAGGGTGTGGTGTGTGTGTGTGTGTGTGTGTGTGTGTGTGTGTGTGTGTGTGTGTTGACCTTTTGCAGCATATTGTATTGTATGGAGGAGTCTTTAGTGTGTGTGTTGACCTTTTGTAGCATATTGTAGCACAACAGATATATCAGCCTGGATGTCAAACCACTTCCTCAAACTTAATCTATCTAAAACTGAGCTCTTAATATTTCCTCCCCCACGTGCCTCTCCCCTGACTTCTCTGTCAAGATCAATGGCACATCTATAATTCCGTCCTCACATGTCAGGGTGCGAGGGGTAACCTTAGACTCTGAACTGTCCTTTCAGGCTCACATACAATCCTTGTCCAAATCATGCTGCCTTAGCCTCCGCAACATTTCCAGAATACGCCCCTTTTTAACTAATGACACCACCAAGCTTCTAATTCACTCCCTGGTTATCTCTCGCCTCAACTACTGCAACTCCCTCCTCATTGGATTACCTTTACATAGACTATCCCCCCTTCAGTCCATAATGAATGCCGCTGCCAGACTTATCCACCTTACCAACCATTGTGTCGCCCTCTCTGCCAATCCCTCCACTGGCTTCCACTCACCCAATGAATAAAATACAAAGTACTAACAATAATTTACAAAGCCATTCATAACTCTGCCCCCAGCTACATCACTAACCTAGTCCCAAAATACCAACCAAGCCGCTCTCTTTGGTCCTCCCAAGACCTCCTGCTCTCTAGCTCCCTTGTCTCCTCCTCCCATGCTTGCCTCCAGGATTTCTCCAGAGCTTCTCCCATCCTTTGGAACTCCCTACCCCAATCTGTCGGACTGTCCCCTAATCTATCCATCTTTAGGCGATCCCTGAAAACCCTTCTCTTCAAAGAAGCCTATCCTGCTTCTAACTAACACTATTTTACTTCCTCCATCAGCTCATCCCCCCACAGCTATTACCTTTTGTATCAATTGACCTTTTAGATTGTAAGCTCTAACGAGCAGGGCCCTCTGATTCCTCTTGTACCAAATTGTAATGTAACTGTAATGTCTGCCCTCATGTTGTAAAACGCTGCGCAAACTGTTGGCGCTACATAAAACATGTATACTATATACTAATAATATTGTATGGAACAGTCCTTCTGAGTGTGTGGTCCTTCTGTATCGTACTGTAGTGTATGGAAAGCTCTCTGTAGGGTGGCAGGACATTCCACAGTGTATATTATTCTATGGAAAAGTCTGTCTATAGCAGGGGTGTCAAACTGGTGGCCCTCCAGCTGTTGCGAGACTACAAGTCCCATCATGTCTCTGCCTGTGGGAGTCATGCTTGTAACTGTCAGCCTTGCAATGCCTCATGGGACTTGTAGGTTCGCAACAGCGTAGAGTGTGCAGAACTTTTGCAGCGTACATTAGTGTATGTGGAAGGGTCTGCAGTTTATCGAAGTTGAGCACTTTTGCTCAGCAGACTGTGAAGCTCCGCTCTTCTTTACTTGCTGAGTGGACGCATTTCTGCGATGTCTGCGACGTGTGAACGCTAATTATAAACCATGGCACCTGTCTGGATTCTCTGAAAGCTACAGGACCGAGACAGAAATAACACCGTTTGGAAAAGGGAAATAAAAAAGGGTCCTATTTCATTAGCTTGTAGAATAAAAACCTGTTTGAGCTGTCCATGCTGGTTTAGTAAGACTGAGCCAGGTGTCCTTCCAAAATTAATAGAGGATAGCACCTATTTGTAGTTCTTTTTACTTCAGATCACTTTTCAGCTTTGGCGGTTTAAATGATTTATTTATACATTTTGATTACAAAGTGATTATTATTGTCTGTTGCCCCTTTCGTAGAGCCCCACTGAAGATCTGGATAACCTTCTGGCTCTGCTCACTGAGAATCTCATTGACCTTACCGACATGGCTCCAGCCCCCACCACCCCTCCGGTAACTGAGTCAAGTTTTATGTCTATAATTCTTTATCATTCCAATAAAGGCATCTGATTTAACAATATTTTGACTCCTCACACATGTGCTGACCTCTTCCATTCTCTTGGCAGGTTCCATTGTACACAACCATCACACCCCGCTGGATCGTACCAGTAAGTGCAATATATAAAGAGCAGCTTTCTCACCCAAGCCTTTCCCTCTTTCTGGTGGTGGAGGACGTCTTCCATCTGTTGGTGGAGGACGTCTTCCATCTGTTGGTGGAGGACGTCTTCCATCTGTTGGTGGAGGACGTCTTCCATCTGTTGGTGGAGGACGTCTTCCATCTGTTGGGGGAGGACCTCTTCCATCTGTTGGGGGAGGACCTCTTCCATCTGTTGGGGGAGCACCTCTTCCATCTGTTGGGGGAGCACCTCTTTGTAGTGATCGAATGTATATTAATATATATTGGGTGATTAGATAATTAATATTTAGGTATTATTATAATGATGATGTAAGTACTCTTCCGCAACAACCCAATTCTTCCAGAGAGATGCACTTTATTGACTTCCAACACAGAACAAAGTCCAAAGTCCACAGATGACAATGAAATCCGACAGAGTAGATATAATTCAGAACCCCATGTTTTAGGTCTGAGTATTCCCAGCCATACACAGACAAGCCTAACCTCCAAAAACACTAAATGCCAGCTTGAATGTCCTCCATGAAATACTAGTCCACTAGGAGGGAGTTTCTGCTAGGTCAACCCAAAATACTCTTTGATCTTATTGTTACCCCCTCAAGTCTAATTACCATCAATAAATACTTCTTCTATGGTCCTTTAAACAATGTACCCTTTGAAATGTTCAATTAGGTTAACAGCCCATACCTCACACCCCTAGGTAGACTTGCATGAGATCAACACATCAAAGAGTCTTCAGCTGTCCCCTTGATATGTTAAAATTCAGTTGGACAAATCAACCAGTCAATTGAATTCTGGCCTGGTCAATATTGACTGCATGTGTACATACACACAACAATGTCCCACATAAATCGGTGAACATTACAACACTCTTCCATCTGTTGGGGGAGCACCTCTTCCATCTGTTGGGGGAGCACCTCTTCCATCTGTTGGGGGAGCACCTCTTCCATCTGTTGGGGGAGCACCTCTTCCATCTGTTGGGGGAGCACCTCTTCCATCTGTTGGGGGAGCACCTCTTCCATCTGTTGTGGGAGCACCTCTTCCATCTGTTGTGGGAGCACCTCTTCCATCTGTTGGGGGAGCACCTCTTCCATCTGTTGGGGGAGCACCTCTTCCACCTGTTGGGGGAGCACCTCTTCCACCTGTTGGGGGAGCACCTCTTCCACCTGTTGGGGGAGCACCTCTTCCACCTGTTGGGGGAGCACCTCTTCCATCTTGTGTAACTGGCAGCTTTAAATCTCTCCCTATAGAGTTGGCTCTAGGTTGTGTTTTCCTCCTCCTGTGTAGGAAACGGTGACCTGGTTCTCTAACGATCCTTCCAGGGTGGGTACAATCTGATCTTTGCTGCACAGGCATTGATTTGGCAGCTATGATCTTGGTTGGATGGCATTTATACCTCAATACCCACAAACCCACCACTACATTCCCAATGAATCATGTGAAATGTAGTTATTTTTTGGCTGCTTTTTGGACCCCCCTCCAGGCATTCAAGAACTCTACAACTATTGGCTGTGAAATTTATGTCAGACAAAATGAAAAAGCAAGATGACTGATAAATTAAGAGAAAAATTGTGCTGCATTTTTTGTAGCGCTTGAGGGCAGAGCTATTTGTGAAACGAACGCTGGGCCCTGCAGTTCTACTGTAATGACCTGTTCACCAGGAAAATGATTCTAGGCCAAAGAAAAAAACAGCAAAAAGACTTGACAGGAGTTTTAGAAGACTTCTCTACTCCACCCAAAACTAAAAGTGAATATTTGGCTTTAGATGCATTTATAAGCTGAGCCATGCCAAACCATCTATCCCTTTTTCTCTGTACTAATCATCAACCACCTTTTTGAAATCTTCCATTCTTTGTGCTTCCTCCTGTGCTCTAAGCATGCCTTTCTCAACCTTTTTACCCCAGAGGAACCCTTTAAAAATAGTTTTTAGGTCTCAGGAACCACTGCTAAAACCAATTTATTGCTGGTCAGTGGGAAGAATGGCCCTTTACATTGGAGGTCAGCGGGGAGAATGCCCCTTACATTGGAGGTCAGCGGGGAGAATGCCCCTTACATTGGAGGTCAGCGGGGAGAATGCCCCCTTACAGTGGAGGTCAGCGGGGAGAATGCCCCCTTACAGTGGAGGTCAGCGGGGAGAATGCCCCCTTACAGTGGAGGTCAGCGGGGAGAATGCCCCCTTACAGTGGAGGTCAGCGGGGAGAATGCCCCCTTACAGTGGAGGTCAGCGGGGAGAATGCCCCCTTACAGTGGAGGTCAGCGGGGAGAATGCCCCCTTACAGTGGAGGTCAGCGGGGAGAATGCCCCCTTACAGTGGAGGTCAGCGGGGAGAATGCCCCCTTACAGTAGTGGTCAGCGGGGAGAATGCCCCCTTACAGTAGTGGTCAGCGGGGAGTATGTACCCCCAATGGTCACACATAATGCCTCCTTTACCGACAACTAAAAGGATCATTGGTGTTATGCTGCCTCCATTAAGTTGCCATGGACATGAAGCTAGACGGGCACCATTGGATAGAAGTCAATCAGCCACAGTGCAAGGAACTCCTAGCAACCTCTGGAGGACCCCCAGGGTTTTATGGAACCCTGTTTGTGAACGGCTACTCTAGGCTTGATTGATTTCTGCATGTATTTTATTTATTTTATTTTTTTCCTTGTACGTCTGTATGTCTGTATCTGACCCCTCTCCATCCTCCCATTCCGCAGAGTGCACTTGTATCTAACGGACACCTCACAGGAGATACCAACCTTCCCGCTAAAGTCCTGAATAACACAATGGATCAATTACCTGCCGCAGTAGAGTCTCCGATCATTTCACCTCCACCCACTGCAACCACAAGGTCAGACGTCACATCGCCTGGTTTTATTGTCTGTTTTGTCTTCTCCAACCAAATTTAATTGTTAAAGCTCATTCATTTTATTCGTATTTTCTCCACAGCACAATGGTTACTGAAGAACCGCCCAGACCGCGATGTCTACTCACCACCGAGCTGTAATTGGGAGGAGATGGAATCTCATATTATACTGTGACTTTGAGTGGAACCAGATAGACAGAACCTGAAAGATGTCAGCAGAAAGGATGCTGGGAGAAGCTACTGATTGGCCAATTGACTGATGACCTGATGGTTTCTTTTTCTTAAAGCAATACACTGGAATTTTCTGTGTCTGATCCTCTTTGGTTTCCGGAATTTTGAGGGATTTTTATTAACCTTCTACTGTGAGCCGCTCTCGGGATCTATGCGATTTTTAATGGACAGCTTTATGCTTCCGATCTGCAGAGATTGTGGTCCAGTGCGGCGTTGTGTGCCGCTCTGGGACGATGGGATCCTGTGGACTTTTCTAGAACTGAGCCGGAAAAGAAACTATTTATATCACTGTGTGTCCCAATGCCAGGGGCTTACCTGACTGTTATTTTGTTATAATTGTTTTTAGGGATTTTATATTCCGTGACATTTTTAATTTCATCCTGTCCTGTAGAATTTTGTTTTTTTTTTTGTTGTTTTTTTTTTGTTGTTTTTTTTTTTGTTGTTTTTTTTTTTTGTTGTTTTTTTTTTGTTGTTTTTTTTTTTGTTGTTTTTTTTTGTTTTGTTTTTTTGGGTTTTTTTTGGGTTTTTTTTGTTTTTTTTTTTTTTTGTTTTTTTTTGTAAATTTTAGAATGAACCGACAGTCGCGTTAAATGCAGCCAATAGGGTGCTTGCAGTTAGAATTGTCAGGGGCGTGGCTTGCCCATATTAGAATCATGAGAGTTGCCCATATCCGTATTCCATTGGTTGGTATATTTTGAAAGGAAACCTTTTGCTGGTGAAATTGTTGAGCAATCATTGATGTCCTCTCCTGCAATGTTAATTTTCTGTAAATCTTGTCCTCTGGCTTCGCCTGCATCTAAATTTAAGATTTCATTGGTGACAAGTGGGGTAAAGACCCGGACCCCCATTTTTTTAACTGCAGCCAGCCAGTAATGGTTGCTAACATATCTCCAATAGGTTCCTTATAATGTCTCATATCAAGAATGGGAAGGATAGGTCATGTGCATATTAAAGATTACAATAGAAATGCAAAGACTGCTGTCGCAGAGAGCTTCCCAAAAAATGCTAATCCTCTGGCTTGAGTAGGGCGCGATTCCCTAGCCCAGAACAAGCATGTACATAGTGAAGTTGGCTTGAAGTATTGACTGCAAAAAAAATAAATAACCGCCCGTTGACTAGTCTGGTCAGCTGTAGAAGCCTACGTGGCTTCCATGACAGGTTCTCTTTAAGCATGTCCATTGGATGCACCTTACCCGGCATTACTACTACCACTGCCACCTTATCCAGTACCAAAGAAGTGGGCGGGGCTTGACGGATGTAGCAAAGTATGGAATTGTGAGAAGGGGGAATTTTGAGATTGGAAAGATGGAGGAAAGGTGTTGGGAAGACGGAGGATGACTGGAAGTGATACTGTTACCTACCTGCTCTCATCTCTATCTATCTATATCTGCAAAGTTGAACATAGAAAGTTGCGGCTCCAAACAGGGAGGAGACTGGTGGAATGCCGCCACACCATAGACTAGGCAAGAATATAGTGCCACACCAATGGTGCAAATGTGGAGCTTATTCAACGAACAGCCCACTATATTCCAAACCTACATCCAATGCATTTTGGGGACAAGGAGATACTGCCCTTCATCGGGACCTAAAAGGTTAATAAAGATGAATGTTGAGAGTAACGCACTTTGGGGACTCGGAGACGTTTCCTTTTTTTAGGGCCTTAAAGGTCAACAAAGAAGGTTGGAAGGGATGAAGTTCGGTGATCAGGAGCTGCTCCCCCTTTTTTATCTGGGCTTGAAAAGCTAATAAAGATAGAGGTTTGGAGTAACGCATTTTGAGAAATAGGAGACCCCCCCCCCCCCCCCCCTTTCATCAGGGCCTAAAAGACTAATAAAGATGGAGGTTTGGAGTAACACATTTTGACCAATAGTAGACACCACCCTTTTTATTAAAGCCTGAAAAATTAATAAAGAGGAAAGCTGGGGGGTAAAGCATTTTGGGGACCAGGACCCTCCCCCTCTTCATAAGGGTTTGTAAAGATGGAGGTTGAGAATAATGCATTTCAAGGAATAGGAGATGCCCCCTTTTTATTAGGGCCTGAAAGGTTAATAAAGATGGAGGTTGGGAGTAACGCTTTCCAGGGATGAGGGGGACGCCCAATTTATCAGGGCCTAAGAGGTTAATGGGTTAGAAGTAACACATTACAGGGACCAGGAGAATTCCCTCCTTCATCAGGGCTTAAAGGGGAGTTCCGCCTTTCCCTCAAAAAATTTAAGTCAGCAGCTACACACACTGGCTGGGCACCTACTGCACATGCGCGATGCCCGGCTGTGCTCTCCTTCTGGCCTGACAGGAGAAGGAGGGGGCTGGAATTCTGACGTACCGCGGCGAGGTCCGACGGAAGTGGGGAGAGGGTACCTGTCTAAAGCAGGTACCCGCTCCTCCCCCCCCCCCCGAAAGGTGCCAAATGTGGCACCAGAGGGGGGGAGGGAGGAGACAGATAAGGGAAGTTCCACTTTTGGGTGATACTCCGTTTTAAAGGGTTAATAAAGACGGCGGTGGGAGTAGTACATTTCAGGGATGAGGCGTCTCCCCCTTTATTGGGGTCTAAAAGGTTACTAAAGATGTCGTTAGGAGTAATGCATTTCAGGGACGAGGAGGCGCCCCTTTTATCAAGGACTGAAAGGTTAACAGATTGGGAGTAACGCATTTCAGGTACCAGGAGAATTCCCCCTTCATCAGGGCTTAAAAGGTTAATAATAATAATGGAGGTTGGGAGTAATCTATTTTGGGACCAGGAGATGCCCCCTTCATCAGGTCCTGAACGGTTATTAAAGATGAAAGTTGGGAGTAAATTAAGAGAATGGATCCGCACCTCCAGCAACTTTCCCAGCCACACTACCATTTCCAAGCCCTGATGAAGAGAGAACCTCCTTGTCTCTAAAATGTGTTGGAAGCAGGTATGGAATGTATTGGACCATTTTAGTGGAATAAACTTGATGTTTGGACTCTTACCTTGGCTGTGGAGCTCCTTCTTTTTTTTCCTGGTTCTAGCAGAACGTTCGGTAAACATGAGCTGCCTGCCCAGTGCTTTAACGCATCTTGGACCCAATTCCGGATGAACCCATAGGCTCCATTCTAGGATCCAGCACCACTTACCTTTCCATTTAGCCATACCATAGAGGACAATTCCTTCTCCGACTGCCTTATGTTAAGGGACAGCCAAACGGTGAGAAACGCGTAGACCTTGTTTACCCAGCCCCCTGAAAAACTGGATTTTTTTTTTTTGTTACCGTAAAATCCCTTTCTCTGAGTTCATTGATGGACACAGCTCTTCTGAATCTTGACAATAGGGCTATAGCGCCACCTATAGGAGTGGGACACTAGGCAGAAAAGAAACGGCACCGCCTATGGGCAGTCCTGGCTGGTATAAAACCCCCTTCTCTGCTATGGGCAATCCAGTTCACAACAAAGCAGTGCCAGAAGATGAACTCCATAGTGGGATGTGTGCCGTGTCCGTCAATGAACCCAGAGAAAGGCATTGCTATGGTGGGTAAAAAAAAAAAAAAAATGTCACTTATGTTCATTGATGGACGCAGTGCTGGGACAAGGTCATCTAGAGCCCAGGGCAAACATGCCAAATTGCACCCCCCCCCCCCTTCCCAAGATGTATGATTGCATCGGCAAAAATCCCCCCCGCCAAAAAAAAAGAGCACTAATCTGCTTGCTTACCCCTAAACATAAATCCCCCTTTCCTCCCAATACAAATTCCCCCACCCCAAAATTTTTTCCCCCTCCTAGCACAAATCCTCTATCCCTCAAATTTCCCCTCCAAGCATAAATTCCCCCTCCACTCCTAGCACACAATCCCCCCCCCCCCCCCCCAAATTTTCCCTCCTAGAACAAATCCCCCTCCCCCAATCATCCCTACTGTCAGTTATATGACCTTTTCTAGCACACACCCCCAAATCCCCCCCCCTCCTAGCACAAATCCTCCCCCCTCCCCCGCCAAAATCACCACTCCTAGTGCACCCCCCCCCCACACACACACACACACACAAAATTAACCCTGCCAACACAAATGCTTTCTCCCCAATCTGCTTGTGGTGCCCCCCACCTCACATGATAACACAGTGGCCAGGGCAAGGTGCCCCTCGTCCCATCCGTGAACAGACGCGACTCTTCTGAATCTAGACCATAAGGATGTCCCAAAGCAGTGTCTCAACCAGGGGTGGGCAAACCAAAACCCGACCGCGTCAACCAGGCAATGACACTTGCCTTTAGCAGAAAAGGGGTTTCATACCAGCTAGGACTGCAGTCTCTTTCCGGCTTAGTGTCCTCCTACAGGTGGCGCTATAACCCTATGGCCAAGATTCAGATGAGCTGTGTCTGTCAACGAACGTAAGAAATTCTTTGCCTGGCTGATTTACTATACTCTGAAACGCTGTCCGAGATCGTTTTATACTGCGAGCTTGTTCTGCATTGTTCACCCTCCAAGTGCCTGACGCCCGACGCTCAGGTCACTGACCTTTTCAGCAAGAATTGAGCACTGGTTTTGGGTTTAATACTGTTTTATAAAGCCACTTTTTTTTTTTTTTTAATCTGTCTCTTTGGAGAAATTTACCTTCATTTCCTGTTCTGTAGATGTATTTGGAAATAAAAGAAATCCCCCCCCCCCCCCCGCTCCCACCCATATTGAGAGAAAACCACTCTTAGAATCTCCCCAGATGGGAACATAGACAGCAATTAGAAACCTTTAGAAGTCATTAAGGGTATCACGACATTGGTGACTTTTTTTTTTTTTTCCCCTATTGAATTAACAAAATAAGAACTTCAATGTGTTTTTGGGGGTCCAAACGCCTCTCCCTTCACAAATGGGGATGGATATATATATATATATATATATATATATATATATATATATATATATATATATATATAAATTACACACAAGTTCATATAGGAAAGTTTATTTTATTTTATTTTATATCTTTTATGAACTTGCATATGTTTTATACAACATGGTTTTTAGGTTGTGTTTTTTTTTTTTTTTTTCAACTGTTCAACTTTGCAATGACTCGTGGGACTTTTAGTTCCACAGCAGCTGGAGGGCCACAGGTTGCACACCTGTGATTCCTAGCGCCTCTGTTGCATTTACTCTAATAGTAAAAAAAAAACTTGACCGGGTATCTAACCCCTCACCACTCTATCCAAAACCAAAACGAGTTATGGTTTTAGTTACACTAAACAATTGCTCTGAGTAGCTTTATGGGTGGATTTGCCACTCTAGGATTACTGGTTAACAGGTTGGCAGTCGTTGGTTTGGAACGTACCCAGCTGTGGTCTTGTTGTTGCCAGTGGAATCTCTCCATTTGCCGACATTGGCTGCATGGTGGGGACATTTCGATGATTTGACACTTCCACGAGGATTTAATTCCATCACATCTGTAATCATTTTCCCATAGGAGAGGAGCCGTGACGTTTCTGTTAAGTATTTTACACATGTACAGTGTTACATTGTTGTTGTTACATTGTTTTGTTTTTGTTTTTTTTTTTGTAATGTAATGTTTTGCTGTCACTGCCACGTTTTTTATTGAATTTTTATAATAAGCTGATGTGTAGAGGCTGCCATTTGTATTAAAACTAGAACCACCCACTGGGTATTTTTTGGGGCAGTCAATGATTGGTCAAAAGTACAATTTTAGCTCCAGAATTTTAGTATTGTGACATCGATTACTGTGGGCTTGTCCTCCTCCCCTGATCCCTGTACATTGCAGGGATTTTAACAAACTTTGTAGCAGATTCCTACCTTTTTGTTGCTTTGAAGAACTAGCTTGTTTGTTCCACCATGTCCTGACCAGTTCAGGGCTCAGTATATGTTTAAATTGTGAAATCGCCAAGTGATGGGAAAACTGTAGCCGACGCATTTCGGCAGGCCACGGAATCCCCCTTCATCAGGGCCCAAAAATGGTTCCTAGAGTTCCAAAGTGTACTGTGCTGGAACCTTCCCAGATGGGGATCTTCAATGCAAACCTAGGAGGCTTGATAGTTGTGTGGTGGTGTTCTTGAATGCTTTGCCCCTGAAACGCATTGGAATACCATTCCCCCCATTGGTTGTGAGGTCACTGTCAAGAATTTAAAGATCTCTGGAGTTCTGAACCGATCGATTGGCGCTTAGTCTCTTCTGATTTACGTTCTTTTTATTTATGTCTGTCAGAAACCATTAAATCAGACCGAGACAGAAGTACAGGTAAATCACACTTGTTTAAAAGTAAAAAGAACAAACGTAGTAAAAACAAAGCCAAAGTTCAGTAACCGGAACGGATAGTCAGCCAAGCCAGAAGTCAGGGATCAATGTAGTGGAACAGCAAGCAGGATCTGGAGTCAGAGGGGATGTCAGCAAAGCAAGTCTTTAAACAGGAACGCAGGAGATAGTCTCTTGTGATGTTGACCAAGGCGAAGGCAGAGATCCTCTGGGCTGAACGGCTTAAGTAGGCAGGACTGAAGAGCAGGATATCATCAACAGCTGAGTAACTGTGGAGAGATAGGAGCTGGCAATTAGCCGACAGCTGAGTGGCCAGCTCAGAAAAGAAGGGGCTGAGCCCAGCCCTGACAATGTCCTAGTTGGAGAAATTTCCCATCACTTCCTGCCTTGACAGTAAATGAGAGAAAATCTCCCCAATAGGGGCCCAGAGATCCCCCTACTTAAAAAAAATAAAAAGTTTCAAGTGACATCTGAGAGGTGCAGCACACACGAGGAACACCCAATCGGATTTCACGATCCACACACAGGTGCCTAGGCTCAGAGGTTCCCTACGCACCAAAATGAGACCAATGGATGGCTTGGGCCGGGAACACTAACAATTTATTGGTGACTGGTTACAAAGGGGGGACAAAACAAAAAAACTGACGCGTTTCAGCTGGAGCCTTCATTGTAGCTACGACAGCTCTCGCCGAAACGCGTCAAATGATGTCACTCCTATTGTAACCCGGTACCAATAGATTGTTATAATAGATTGTTATATGGACTTCAGTGTTGCCGGCTCAATCCAACCATTTAAAAAAAAAAAAGTTTTGGCCGGAGTTTGGTTTTAAAACACTGGATGTGGCTTTTTATATCAATTTGAATCAGCCCTACGCTTGTGATTGGCTGAGAATGTTGACAATGTTGGTGATCCCCTCCCCCCCCCCCCCCATACCTCATCCTGGTGTTTTTACTTGTATCCTCTCTAGACCACTAACTGTCATTTTTACTGTTTTTGATATGTAAAGATTTTACTGTAGACAAAATTGTAATTTATTTTTGGAGAATGTATTGCCTTTTTTTTTTTTTTTTTTCAACAGCGGGGGGGGGGGCATGGGGTTTATGTTAGCGCTAAAATGTATCACTAGTCACCTGAGAACGACTTTGGTTTGTATTGAAATGCATTCCAATATTGTGAATTCTGTTTTCTGATACTTTTCCTAAAATATACGAAAAATAAATCTCCGTCCGGCTCTGTCTCTGGATTTCTGTGGCTGTCATCGCAGATTTCGGTGTTGGATTTTTATGCTCATGGGCGTAATAAAATACACCCGGCTAGGAGCCGGCAGAAAAATCAAGCATATAAAAAAAAATAACTAAATAAAAAAGCTTATTTTGGTGCATATTTACACCTGTATGGCTTTCCAGGGGTCTTCAAACTACGGCCCTCAAGTTGTTAAGGAACTACAATCCCCATCATGCCCAGTCGTGTCTGTGAATGTCAGCGTTGTACAATGCCTCCTGGGACATGTAGATCCTCAACAGCTGGAGGGCCGTTGTTTGACGATCCCTGCGTTTAGAGGAATATGTGTATAAACTCAAAAACAAAATGCTCTTTAGGCTATTTTCTCTCCTGAACAAATGCAGTAAAATTCAGCCTCATGGCCACTAGATGGAGCTGAGGAGCACAGGAAACGAATGTGTAAGATCTACAATGTAACCATTCTAGAGATCGCTAGATACGTTTATTTGCCAAATTCTTTCTAGCATCGGGGTAAGCAACCTTGGCACTCCAGCTATGGTGAAACTACAAATCCGATCATACCTCTTCTCTTTGGGAGTCGTGCCTTTTTGGCCAGAGTCTTGCTGTGTCCAGTTGGATTTGTCGTTTCACCAAAGCTGGAGCACCAAGGTTGTCTATATCTGCTCTAGTGCGCTCTGGAATTGTTACATTGTATCTCTTGTTAACAAGATGTATGTATTTCCTATATTCTTCAGCCCCATCTAGTGGTGGTAATGCTGTATTTTACTATGATTCTAGGAGTCATGCCTATGGCTGACAAAATCCTGCAATGCCTCGTGGGACTTGTAGTTCCATACAGCTGGATTGCTGACTTTGTCTACCCCTGGGCTGAAATATTCATTTGTTCTAGCCACTGGAATGAATTTGCTTGTGTACATGTGTGTTTACACCTAAATTAAATCCGTACTCTCCTCTCCGCATGCAGGGATTTTTTTTTTTTTTTTATTCCCCTTGAACGCTGATCTAAAATACAAATCTAAATGCCACAATGTACATGGGCGCATTGGCTGAAATCAAGCTAGTTTTTGTAGTTTTGTTTTTGTTTTTTTTGTTTTTTTTATTGTAGTGTTATTGTTTTTGTTGTGTTTTTTTTTTATTTTTTTTGTTTTGTTTTGGTTGGTGGATTTCCTTTTTGTTTTTTTGTTTTTTTTTTTGAACCATGCAAAAGCGCTTTATGTGCCTTGCGGTGCCATTCATTGTTATTGACAGCGTAAGGGCTAGATCACATGACAAAAATGCACTCCAGATCTTTTCTGGATGTGTTTTTGCATGCAAATTTTTAATGCGTTTTTGGTGTGTTCTGGTGCATTCTTGATCCATTTCTGGATGCATTCCAGATGCTTTGTTTTATTTTTATTTATTTTGCATTCCTGTGTATTTTGTGTGTTGTTTTTGTTTTTTTGTTTTTTTTCACTGTGCTGGTGTTTTTTATTTTATTTATTTATTTCAGGTACTTGTATAGCGCCGTCAATTTACGATGCGCTTTACATATACATTGTACATTCACATCAGTCCCTACCCTCAAGGAGCTTACAATCTAAGGTCCCTAACTCACATTCCTACACACTAGGGACAATTTAGACAGGATCCAATTAGCCTACCAGCGTGTCTTTGGAGTGTGGGAGGAAACCGGAGTACCCGGAGGAAACCCATGCAGGCACAGGGATGGATGCATTTTTAATGCGTTCCAGTGCATTTTTTATGTGTTTTTTACCACTTTCCAGTCCAGTCCAGTGCAGGAAAAATGTAGCATGTGTTTTTTTTTTTTTTTTTTTTTTTTTTTTTTTTTCTGGCACTGCAAGCACTGGTGTGAACTATGCCATTGGAAACCATATAACCTACTATCCATGTGTCTTTTGATGAAACAAAAAAAAAAAAAAAACGCACTGGACTGCAGGCGGTGTCAACTGACCTTTAAATGTGGTAAAACAGCCGTGTATATGTACAATGCTGTGAAAAAGTATTTGCCCCCTTTCTGGTGTTTTATTATTTTGCATATTTGTCACACTTAAATTACTCCGATCATCAAACAAATGTTATTATTACACAAAGATAACCCGAGTAAATACAAAATGCAGTTTTTAAATGATGGTTTCATTTATTAAGGCACAAAAGCTGTCCAAACCTGCCTGGCTTTATGTGAAAAAGTAATTGCCCCCTAAACCTAATAACTGGTTGTGCCACCCTTGGCGGCAACAAACACAATCAAGCGTTTGCGATAACTGGCAATGAGTCTTTCACATCGCTGTGGAGGAATTTTGGCCCAACTCTTCCTTGCAGAATTGTTTTAATTCTTCCACATTGGAGGGTTTTCCAGCAATGAACGGCCTGTGTAAGGTCATAATACGGCATCTCAATCGCATTTAGGTCCGGACTTTGACTAGTCCACTCCAAAAACTACATTTTGCTTGGTTTGAACCATTTGGAGGTGGACTTGCTGTTGTGTTTCGGATCATTGTCCTGCTGCAGAACCCAAGTGCACTTGAGATTGAGGTCACGAACTGATGGGTGGACATTCTCCTTTAGGATTTTCTGGTAGAGCTCAGAATTCATGGTTCCATCAATTATGGTAAGTCCTCCAGGTCCTGAAGCTGCAAAGCAGTCCCAGACCATCACACTACCACCACCATGTCTGACTGTTGGGATGATGTTCTTGTTATGAAATGCTGTATTAGTTTTATGCCAGATGTAACGGGACGCACACCTTCCAAAAGGTAAAATTTTTGTCTCATCAGTCCACAGAATATTTGCCTAAAAGTCTTGGGGATAATCGAGATGTTTTTTGGTAAATGTGAGATGAGCCTTTGTGTTCTTTTTGGTCAGCAGTGGCTTTGGCCTTGGACCTCTCCCATGGAGGCCATTTTTGCCCCCAGTCTCTTTCTTATTGTTGAATCCATGAACATTGACCTTACCTGAGGCAAGTGAGACCTGCAGTTCCTTAGATGATGTTCTGGGTTCTTTTATTACCTCCTGGATGAGTCCTCGTCATGCTCTTCTAGTCATTTTTGTAGGCCGGCCACTCCTGGGAAGGTTCACCATTGTTCCAGGTTATCTCCATTTGTGGAGAATGGCTCTCCTCATGGTTCACTGCAGTTCCAAAGCCTTAGAAATGGCTTTGAAACCCTTCCTAGACCGATACATGTACATTACTTTGTTTCTAATCTGTTCTTGAATTTTTTTTTTTTTAAAATTGTGGCATGATATGGGGCTTTTTGTGATCTGTTAGCGTTCTTCACTTTGTCACACAGCTTCTATTTATGTGATTTCTTGATTCAACAGGTCTGGCAGTAAATAGGCCTGGGTGTGGCAAGTGAAATTTAACTCAGCTTTCCAAAAAATTGTGGGTGTGGCAAGTGAAATGTAACTTTCTAAAAAAAAATTGTGGTTAAAGCGGAATTCCACCCATTTTAAAAGTCAGCAGCTACAAAAAGTGTATCTGCTGACTTTTAATAATCCAGACACTCCCCTATCCCACGATGGGGGTGCAGGAAACCTCGCTCCTCTCCCCCTCCTCTCTGCAGCACCGGCATTCTAACTGCGGGCGCCCGGCTGCACGCTGTGAAAAAGGTGCATGAGCTACTTTGCCGTGTGCGTAGGGAAGATTACTGAAATGAACGGCTTCCCTACACTTTTTGCACAGACCTGGAGCAGTTTTTTTTTTGCATTATGCGCATTCGCACAACGCTACGCTGTGAATGCAGCCTGAATGTAATGAAAGCCGCAATGAGACCAATTTCAGGTTGAATTTTTTTTTTCCTTTATTAATGGCACATTGTAATAATAGCCGTCGCTTTATCAAACATGTAAACACTTCTGTACAAGAGAAAATAATTATTCCGCCATAGAAAAATATCGACTATTCGTTATAATACTCTGTAAACCTGTGTGCCGGGATTACATACAAGGCTGATATCAGACATTAAATAGTTCAGAATACTGTAAAAATCAGATTTTAGTTACTTTTTACTAATCTCTTAGCTTTGGATGGGGTGTGGAAGGGTTAGAACCCCGGTCAGGTTTTTATTGCTGTCTTTGGAGGTTGGTCGCAGTCTGCCTGGTGCCGTTATCTTCAAGACACAAAGTTATGGGAAATCCTAAATTTTTGATATTAGGAGTGCACAGTGGAGGAAGACCACATCAAGTAAATCCCTTAACATTTTTTTTTTTTGGATCAATGTAACTATGTATACACCATACTGGGCTGATGCAGACCCCGCTGCTACACTGCTCTCCACTATCTTCCAGGTCCTGCGCTGAGGCTGGCCACTCAACACCGGCACCATTCAGAGAGAGGTTTGCATTTTCTGAATAAATTTAAAGTGTTCTCTGATTGGACGAGGTGAAGCCGCCACGTTGCCTCTCCTCCTTGTCCACCACTACTCCCAGTGATCTCCGCCAGCTTCCAGGTCTTTTGCCAAGTGGCAGCCCTGCTACATTGTGAACACAGGAGGGTCGGCAGCTTGGCACGGACACCAGAGTATGATTTTAAATTTTCTGAATAAATGCAAATTTGATTTCTGATTGGACAAGGTGTAGAGGCGACGCGGTGGCGTCACGCTCAATACATCATCCAGAGAACACTTTGGTTTGCGTATTAAATAAATTTAAAGTGTTCTTTGGATGAGGTGGAGTATGTGACGTCACCACGTTGCTTCTACGCCTTGTCCAATCAGAAAGCAATGCGGTGGCATCACACTCAATACATCATCCAGAGAACACTTCGGTTTGCGTATTTTTGAATACATTTGAAGTGTTCTTTGGATGAGGTGGAGTATGTGACGTCACCACGTTGCTTCTTCGCCTTGCCCAATCAGAAAGCAATTTGCATTTATTTAAAAAAAAAAAAAAAAATCTGAAGCCTTCTGTGAAAGGCGCCCATGCCAAGCTTTGTGTGTTCATAATGCAGCAGAGACAGCCACTTGGAAAGAAAGACCCCAAGAAGCTTGTGGAGATTGCTGTAGTAGCAGCTGACGAGGTTGAGAAAGAACGTGGTGACGTCACGCTCTCCACTTCGTCCAATCAAAGAACACTTAAAACGTATTCTGAAAATGCAAACCATTCTCTGAATGGCGCCTGTGCTGAGCAGCCAGCCTTGGCACATGGCCTGCCAGAAAGTAAAGATAGTAATAATAGTTGTAGTAGTAGTATCAACTTCAGTGATTTCCAGTACAAACAGTCCGGTAAGGTAGGTATATCCTGTACATAGATACACTGCGCCAAGCTGGATCAATGTATAAAATGGGGTGCAGCTTTCCAGTAAAAATTATAAGAGCAACTCTTGGCTGCTCAAACACTTTTCCAGGGCTGTGAAGGTGCTGGTGGCATCTCCAGTGGTTCCCAGGCTCTTCCATCTCTCCAGGGAACCCAGGACCATAGTCAATTGTTCAAACACATAATCCCTGATCTCTTCTGCGACTAATAAACTCAGACGGCGATCACTTCCGGGTTCAGAGCGGTCATTTCTTGGTCACGGAAGCAGCCAATCAAGGATGATCATCTGTGTTTAATTCGAAGCAATGGAGGGCAGAGAAGAGGCGGTGGGAGTCTAATAGACCCCCTGATGTCTCCATACAGAGGACCTCCAATGCAATACTCCCAACGCACACGTTCCTGCACAAACGGCTGTATCTTAAATTGGGTGCTGAAATGACCAACGGCTGAAACCGATTGCAATCATGAGAAGGAAGTGTCGCCAGCACACCAGGCTCTCCAAAATTGGGTCAAAATTTTTAATCACAAAAAATTTTAACCCCCTGAAAATAAGACCTAGCGTGATTGTCAGTGATGGCTGCAAAATAAGCCCTACCCTGAAAATAAGACCTACAAGGACTTTAACTAGGGCTTATTTGGGGGGGGTAGGGCTTATATTGCAGCCATCACTGACAATCGCGCTAGATCTTATTTTCGGGGAAACAGGGTAGTATCAAAAAAATATATATATATAGAAGCGACGTTTCGGAGCCATGCAGGACCCCTTCATCCCAATGTCACATGCCTGATGAAGGGGCCCTGCGTGGCTCCGAAACGTCGCTTCTATTTTTTTATTTTTTTTTGATAATGTGATTACAATTTTGGACCCAATTTTGGAGACCCTGGTGTGCTGGTGACTCTTCCTTCTCATACAGAGGACCTGTCACCTGCCCGTGCCACTTGTGATCGCAATGAAGTTAAATGAAGAATAAAAAAAAAAAAAAAAAGTGCTTTAAAATAATTATGACATAAAAATAAATTAAAAGGACCTGAATGCAAACCTGTGCATGTAAACCTATAATTTTAGAATTTTACAGTTAACTCTACATTGATGATCTGTAACCACTTAAGGACCGGCCTATTTTTCAAACTTGTTTGCAAGTTAAAATCAGGGGGGTTTTTTTTGCTAGAAAATGACTTAGAACCCCCAAACATTATATATATTTTTTTTTCAGACACACTAGAGAATAAAATGGTGGTCGTTGCAATACTTTGTCACACCGTATTTGCGCAGCGCTCTTACAAACGCAATGTTTTTGGACAAAATACACTTTTTGAATGAAAAAATAAGAAAAATAAAAATCAGTAAAGTTAGGCCAGTTTTTTTTTTTTTTAATTATGAAAGATAATGTTAAACCAAGTAAATTGATGTCACGCTTCAAAATTGCACCCGTTTGTGGAATGGCGACACACTTTGACTCTTAAAAATCTCCATAGGTGAAGTTAAAAATTTCTACAGGTTACCAGTTTTGAGTTAGAGGAGATCTCATGCTAGAATTATTGCTCTCGCTCTAACGATCACAACAATACCTCACATGCGAAGTTTGAACACCGTTTACATATGCGGGCGCAATTTTTTTACATTGTTCCTTTTTAAAAAAAAAAAATGTTTGGATGACTTTTATTCCTATTACAAGAAATGTAAACATCCCTTGTAATAGAAAAAAAAAAAAAAAAAAGCATGACAGGATCTCTTAAATGTGAGATCTGGGGGTCAAAAAGTCCTCACATCTTATATTTACACTAAAATGCAATTTTAAAAAAAAATAAATAAAAAGGCCGTTGGGCGGAAGTAACGTTTGACGTCACTTCCGTCATTGAGTCCAGTGGGCCCCCATCATTCTCTCACTCGACACCGTTCCTCTGAATGGAAAGGATCGGATCGTCTCTGCTGCTACCCACGGCTCCGGTAAGCGGCGGAGACAACCGAAATGGGAGAGGGGGGGGCCCCTCATTCGCGGCGAATCCGCCGCAGAGACCACTTTTATCTGAAAGCAGAACGCCGTTTAAGAAAATACCGGGGTTATGGCAGCTATCTGCTGCCATAACAACGGTGTTCAACATCAAAATACCAACGGCGGCCGGTCTGGATATGGGTAAGAGCTTTTGAAGCATATCCTATTGGTACCCAATTTGTCGCCATTTCATGGGCATGTAAAATATTAAGGCTGGACGTGTTGGGTATCAAATTTACTCAGCAAAGCTTCACCTTTTACATTTAAACCAAAAACATACCCGATAAAAAGGTTTTTGAACTGTTGCCTCGGTTCAGTTTTGGGTACCATAGCGCCACCACTGCAGCTAATCAAGCACAGACAGATTGTGCTTGACTAGCTGTTTTCCCAGCTGGCGTAGGAGGGGAATGACTGCTGTGACCCTGGAAGTGATGTAAAACAGGTCACCTTCCGGGTTCATTCATTGCAGAAAAGAACTGCGAGAGCTCTGGAACCACTGCGGCTGGCACCGGAGGGGGTGGGGAGGGGGCTGGTGGGCCAGCACATTTCTTGTAATGTAAAAGTGATTGGGTGGGCTCTAATTCAGCCCTGATCACTTTTACATGAAAGCCAATTGCTGGCTTAAACAAAAAAAATAAACCGGTAGCAGCTCTAAGCTTGTTTTAACCCTTTGACTACCAGGATGTTTATAAACATACCTTGATAGACAAGGTGTTAATAAAAGGTGTGACTCTCTGATGGTCTTGGCAAGAGAATTCCAAAGTTTTGAAGGAAAAAACAAAAATGCCCGGGACAGAGCTCCCTCTCCCAACCTTTCCAACACAGAGAAACCCTTGAAATAACTTTTCACCCCTGCTAATTATTTACTATAATCTACATCTCCTGATACAGTAGTGTGATGGTCAGTGGGAAGAATGCTCCTTACACTTGTAGTCATTGGGAAGAATTGACCCCCTTTTGCAGATAGCTAAAAAGATCAATGGGGTCAGTGGGAACCTCTGGAAGAACCCTGCTTGAAAAAAAGAAAATCTGCCAAGGGTTCTACCCACAGCCATACTGTAACCAAAAGCTTATTTAAAAAAAAAAAATTATATATATATATATTTTGTATAAACTATAAACCCTCCAAGTGTCGCCCAATCTGACAGCATTGATGTTCAATAAAATAGTGCAGTGGGTCATTGCAGAGGATGCAGGTGAGGTTGGGTGCCTTTGCAGAGGATGGGAAGGATGCGGGTGAGGTTGAGATTGGGCGTCATTGCAGATGACGCAGGTGATGTTGGGTTTCGTTGCAGAGGACGGGAAAGGCTGCAGGTGAGGTTGGGTGCCGTTGCAGAGGATGCAGGTGAGGTTGGGGAACGTTGCAGAGGATGCAGGTGAGGTTGGGTGCCGTTGCAGAGGATGCAGGTGAGGTTGGGGAACGTTGCAGAGGATGCAGGTGAGGTTGGGTATAGTTGCAGAGGACGGGAAGGATGCAGGTGGGTTTGGGTGCCGTTGCAGAGGAGGGGAACAATTGCAGGTGAGGGTGGGTGCCGTTGCAGAGGATGGGAAGGATGCAGGCGAGGATGGGTGTAGTTGTAGAGAACGGGCAGGTGAACATTGGTGTAGTTGCAGAGGACGGGAAGGCTGTAGGTGCGGTTAGGGTGCCGTTACAGAGGACGGGAAGGCTGTAGGCGAGGATGGGTGTAGTTGTAGAGAACGGGCAGGATGCAGGTGAGGATGGGTGTAGTTGTAGAGAACGGGCAGGATGCAGGTGAGGATGGGTGTAGTTGCAGAGGACGGGAAGGATGCAGGTGAGGATGGGTGTAGTTGTAGAAAACGGGCAGGATGCAGGTGAGGATGGGTGTAGTTGTAGAGAACGGGCAGGATGGAGGTGAGGATGGGTGTAGTTGCAGAGGACGGGAAGGATGCAGGTGAGGATGGGTGTAGTTGCAGAGGACGGGAAGGATGCAGGTGAGGATGGGTGTAGTTGCAGAGGACGGGAAGGATGCAGGTGAGGATGGGTGTAGTTGCAGAGGACGGGAAGGATGCAGGTGAGGATGGGTGTAGTTGTAGAGAACGGGCAGGATGCAGGTGAGGATGGGTGTAGTTGTAGAAAACGGGCAGGATGCAGGTGAGGATGGGTGTAGTTGTAGAGAACGGGCAGGATGGAGGTGAGGATGGGTGTAGTTGCAGAGGACGGGAAGGATGCAGGTGAGGATGGGTGTAGTTGCAGAGGACGGGAAGGATGCAGGTGAGGATGGGTGTAGTTGCAGAGGACGGGAAGGCTGTAGGTGCGGTTAGGGTGCCGTTGCAGAGGACGGGAAGGATGCAGGTGAGGATGGGTGTAGTTGCAGAGGACGGGAAGGCTGTAGGTGCGGTTAGGGTGCCGTTGCAGAGGACGGGAAGGATGCAGGTGAGGATGGGTGTAGTTGCAGAGGACGGGAAGGATGCAGGTGAGGATGGGTGTAGTTGCAGAGGACGGGAAGGCTGTAGGTGCGGTTAGGGTGCCGTTGCAGAGGAGGGGAAGGATGCGGGTGAGGATGGGTGTCATTGCAGAAGATGAAGGTAAGGTTGATATTGTTGCAGAGGACAGGAAGGATGTAGGTGAGGAAGGGTGTTGTTGCAGAGGAAGAGAAGGCTGCAAGTGAGGTTAGGGTAACGTTGCAGAGAATACAAGTGTGGTTGGGTATAGTTGCAGAGGACAGGAAGGATGCAGGGGAGGTTGGGTGCCGTTGCAGAGGAGAGGAACATTTGCAGGTGAGGTTGGGTGCCGTTGCAGAGGACGCAGGTGAGGTTGGGTGACATTGCAGAGAAGAGGAAGATTTGCAGGTGAGGTTGGGTGACATTGCAGAGGACGCAGGTGAGGTTACCTAGTAATGTTCCGTCACCTCCCAGAGGACTGAGCTTTGTCCCAGGAGATGGCAGATTGCTACAAGAAAGTCCTATAATTCACACTTTAGTGTTTGTCTTATGAGCCGATAAGATTGTATTCCCTGACATACCAGACATTCCTCCGCTAATCCGCTTCGGCTATCGCTACGGACAAGGGCAACCTCAGTGTTCATGACATTCACTATATATACATTCCTTGCATATCTAAGCATTATAAAATCTCATAAACTATAACATGTTCAGGTCATTTAAAAAAACATTCAATCGGCAGCTTCCATTCATCTCTGGAGGTCCTTGTCCAGGCACTTCGTGTTTGATGGTGACAACACTTTATTCCTGTCCTATCTGAGCTCTTGATGTCACGCTGTTCCTGATGGGGACTACAGGCAGCCTTGCCAACACACATGTTCTGCTGTAGTCACACATACAAAGGACGTGCACATCACAGGAAGATAAGGCAAGAATGCAAGAAAACTAATAATGTGATCCCTTTTCATCTAAAATTCATTAAATACAAAAAGCGGTCTATATACCATAAAAGGGAAAAAAAATTAGCGTGAGACATTTACACAGATGTCAGAAATAGGCTCTGTGTTGTGTCTAATATGTCTTATTACCTTTGATTGTTATCGCCATCTAGTGGCCGTCATATGGTATCTTCCCAACTGGGGTAACTAAGGAAAATAGTGCATTATGGCCACTAGATGGTGCTAGAGTAACTAAACCTAATAGACAAAAGTGCAGTGAAATCAGTACAACTGTAGAG
Source organism: Lithobates septentrionalis (assembly GCA_037952835.1). Lineage (NCBI taxonomy): Eukaryota > Metazoa > Chordata > Amphibia > Anura > Ranidae > Lithobates > Lithobates septentrionalis. The sequence goes on along the minus strand of JBBDGP010004872.1, from coordinate 149,978 downwards.
AGTGAAGGAAGGGCTGAAGTTCAGGTTTAAAAGATACAATGTAGCTCTGAGAATTGGAGTGCGGTTAAGATGCATTGTAACAGCAGAAAAAAAAAAAAAAAAGATGCTTTAAAAAATGTTTTTTTTTTTAACATTCTGTGGGTTTCCAGCTACAGGTCCCAGCACGTCCTGCCAACCAGAACCACACAGCCTAGAGGATGCAGGCTTTGGAGGCCGCTGCTATTCCAGTTGGATATGTGAAACAGCGATCTCGCAGTGTCTCGATAAAGGCTTCCCACCTATGACCAGGAAAACATTCTCCTTTCCTGGCAGAGTCTGGCCATCTGAGCCCATCTGGCAATCCATTTCCTCCCCAGAGTAGGAGAAGCATTCATTCTCGTAGGTGGTGAGGAGATGGTGCTCCTCTGTGTGATCGGCAGATGATGAACAGGAGCAGAACAAAGGGCTGGATGAGCGATCTTTAAGAGGCTTCATCTCTATATTATCTGAGGTAGGAACGGCGGACACTTTATTGGCACCCCAAGAGTGAAATGAAAGGATTTTGTCAGGTTGTTCGCCTTCTGAGCTCTTGTCAAGTCCAGAATCTGAGCTCCCCGATCTCGGCTTGGAGAGCCAATCCAATGGGACCACACAGTGGTACATCCTGGCACAGTCATTGCGTTCCTTTCCACGGGATAGCCTCTTCCAAGAGCGGGAGGTGAAGTCGTATTTCCACAAGTTACTGGTGGGGCTGCGAGAAGGTAGTCCTCCACCCATGACCCATAGGCAGCCCTGGTGGACAGCTGACGCATGGCCTACCAGCTTAGGGGGACCGGAGCTAGAAAGATAAAACACAAAAATACATAGTTATTAGTTCTGTCCAAAGGTTGACACCTGACAATCACACCCTATATGAGCTTGTTGGACATCTAATTAATGTGATGTTTCCCCTTCTCTCCATGGCCATTAATATGGAATTGCCCTCCTTTGTGGCAGTAACATCCTCCACTTTTCTGGGAAGGCTTTTTTTTGGGAATCTGTGCCCATTTGTTAGGTCAGAGTCTGATGTTGGATGAGAGGACCTGGCTCACAAAACCATTCCAGTTTATCCTAAAGGTGTGCAGTAGGGTGAGGTCAGGGCTCTATGATGATCACTTAGGTTCCTCCACCCCAAACTGGTCAAACCACGTCTTTATGTAGCTGGTTTTGGACACAGGGGCGCAGTAATGGAGGAACAGAAAAGGGTCTTCACCAATCTGTTACCGTAAGCTTGGAAGTGCACAATTGTCTAAAATCACGTCCTTGTATGTTGTAGTAATAACAATACCTTTCATTGGGGACACCTGAACTCCATCATTGGAAGGGTTGGTCCATATAGTGTGGGTGTGATGGTCAGATGTCCACCAACATTTGGCCATATGAATATTCCACTTTGACTTTGGTTCTTGTACTTTTGGTCTAGAGGAGGTCAAAACCAAATCTCTGGAGCAACTGCAACCCATAGTATGAAGGTTCCTTAAAGATTCACAGGGGCAGCTTGATTAATATATTCATTTACCATACTTTAAAAATTAGGACTTTGCATTTTCCTGCCCATATATCTTAATCCCTCTTACTTTCATTCATATGTAAAATGACGCCCTCCTGTAATCAGGATAAAATCTTACTAACCATATGCTGTTAGTGGGACCTTGAACCTTCTACGTACCTACCCTCTCCAGTATATCATACAGGAACAGAGCAGGGAAAGCTCCTGCTGCACTGTGGGAGATAAGCTCCTGCATCAGGCCTGCTCAGCTATGTACTGGAGATGGTGCACAGATAGGACATGGCACGTCTTATGTACCTGGTTTTGATGCTGGACCAGTTGTGTCGGCGGAAATCAAACCTCCAGAAGTCATTTTGTTCAGCCATATTCTTTAATCCCCCGAATAGGTACATTGCAGAGTTATGTGTGGCACTGGAGTGGCCATGGCGAGGTCCTGGACCGAGGCCACGTGTGCGTGGACTGAGCGCTGACCATTTCTTGGTGTCTGGAGGGGAGGAGAGGACAGCACAGATTGTAAAGTGTCTTGGTACTGTATGAAGAAAACTTTATACCATCCACCACAGCTAACTGCAAATAGTCCCAAAACTAGAACTGAAAACATGGAGAGAACCACAATAAAGGAAGAGAACTCCAAAACATAGAAATCTACATGGAGAAGACCTTGATTCATGCAGAGAACCCAATACATAGAAAGAACTAAAACCTAGGGAAACCTCAATTCATGGAGAAAACCCAATACATAGAAAGAACAAAAACTTGAGAAGACCTTGATTCATAGAGAGAACCCCGAACTGGAAGAGAACCCAATACATAGGAACCCCCAATACATAGAACCTATACATGGAGAAAACATTGATTATTGGAGAGAATCCCAATACATAGAACCAAAACATGGAGAAGACCTCAATTCATGGAGAGAACCCAATATATAGAAAGAACCTAAACATGGAGCAGAAAAGAGCATGAAAAGAACCCCAATACATAGAACCGAGACATGGAGAGAACACCAATATATGGAGAAGACCTTTATTCATGAAGGGAACCCAATACAAAATGGCCAATACATGGAGAAGACCCCCAATATGTGGAGAAGATCTTTATTCATGGAGAGAACCCCAATACATAGAACCAAAACATGGAGAAGACCTCAATACATGGAGGGAACCCCGATACATTAGAACCAAAACATGGAGAAGACCTCAATACATAGAACCAATACATGGAGAAGACCTCAATGCATGGAGGGAACCTCAATACATAGAACCAATACATGGAGAAGACCTCAATGCATGGAGGGAACCTCAATACATAGAACCAATACATGGAGAAGACCTCAATGCATGGAGGGAACCCCCGATACATTAGAACCAAAACATGGAGAAGACCTCAATACATAGAACCAATACATGGAGAAGACCTCAATGCATGGAGGGAACCTCAATACATAGAACCAATACATGGAGAAGACCTCAATGCATGGAGGGAACCCCGATACATTAGAACCAAAACATGGAGAAGACCTCAATACATAGAACCAATACATGGAGAAGACCTCAATGCATGGAGAAGACCACAATGCATGGAGAAGATGCATGCATGGAAAGAACCACAATATATGAAGCTGGAGAGGGTTAGGACTAGCTAAAGTGTTCTATAGTAAAACAAACAAACAAATATGAGAACAATGTAAGTGATAAGGGTGCAGCACTGGCAGCGAACACAGGAACTTATCAGCTCACATTTGCACAACAGGTATTTTTTTGAAACTTATACAGTTATGTATTTAACAGAACAAAGGGAGCAAAAAAGAGAAGAAGTTGTTAGTATTGACATACATCTTTTAAGGGGGGTGGGACTGTTACAGGCTAGTGGGGGGGGGGGGGGGGTGGGGACAGGCGACACCAACCCTAGTAACACTACTGCCGTGCGGTCTCACTTTTGAGATAGGGAAAGAAGATTAAGGACACAGCCTCAGCTGCACAGAATGAATGAACAGGAAGAGCTCTGTATTATCTCCCTGCGTGCATAAACTGAAGCATAATAAACACAGATTACTATGCTTCAGTTATGTATGTAGAAAAAAAAAAAAAAAAAAAAGGGGATCGGCACCAATCACTCAATGTGTTCATTCAGAAAAAGGAAGGGCTGGTAAATGACCTTTACCGACCCCTTTCCTGCTCTCCATCCTGAAATATCCCTCACAGCAGCCAGTGAAAGAGGAGGGGAAGCCAGTAGCGCTGCAAGGGGGAAGAGGGGACCAAACAGGGGGCCTGCGCAATAGAAGGAAGCTGAATCTGGACAGGAGGGGTGGCGGGGGTGGCATAAACTGGAACTGATCCCCTGCATTTTCCTCCTGCAGCCGCTGAATACTGGCAGGGAGGGAGAGGAGGAGAAGCTGGCTTTCATCGGCTACAGGAAGAAAATACAGGGGTCAGTGCCAGTAAATGACGCCGCCACCGCTGTTCCTGTCCTGATGTAAAACCGAACGTGATAGGGAGGCCGCACCGGTCGCCATTGCAACCCATGTGACCCCTTAATCTCTGCCAGAGACGCCCCCCATACTGGTGCCCTGAAGATATAGATTATAGGAAATTTACGAACACTGGAGCAGATAAGCATGGCAGCCAATCTGCTTTTTTTTTTTTAATTATCAAAGCTGAACCTCTTTCCACTGGCCGTACGCATATGGTGAGCGCGCATGCGCTGTGCACTCCCAGCACAGCTGCTGCCGATGATCAGAAAGCTCCTGATGCCTACAGCCAATCACAGCAGTCACATGACCCAAATGCCTGCCTCCGCCATCTAGAAGCTCTTGACGGACCGGAAGGCAGTGGCAGGAAGGGGTTAAATGAACATTGAGGCTAAATGGTTACCATGCACGGCTGCTGCAGATCCTGTCTGCTCCAGTTTTAGTGAATTCCCGCCAGTGTCCTCCATCTGTATTTGCACACATACGTTTTAATCTCATTGTACAATTGTAAACGACGATTACCAAAATAAAAGACCCAGAACTCCTCCACAGCTCCCTCGATATCGAAATATCCCCCGTAGATGAACATGGCGGCCCGGTACACCACGGCGCTGTGCCCCTTCCTGTTGCACGGCCGGCTCTCCTAAAAACACACAAACACCATGTGAATACACAAAAAAACGCTGTCTCCTGGACGCCGCCGCGTAGGGCGGATCAGTTTGTTAATTGATCAGAATAATTACCTGATTGCTCAGGGACCGGAATTCAAACCACTTCCTGCCGTCTGAAAAATAAAACATTATTATTATTATACATAGGCAGATAGGAAGCCACAGCCACAATGTATCAGAAAAAAGTTACAAAAAAGATCCCGCTGGAACAAATGACTGAACATTTATTATTTATTAATCAATATGGATAGAATATTTCCAAAGAAGGAGATGAGAGACTTCTACCAATACACACACTTCTCAAACCCCCTTCCTAATTTTCGGCCCTCTAACCTGTTTAGCTGGTTGTTCCCCAAAAGCATCCTCGCAAGTCTGGTGATCCAGCGGTGTCGCCTAGGGCTCCGCCTCTTCGCCGCAGCATACCCGCTCCCACGCCTTCCTCTTGACATCATCAGGAGCAGTTGCAAAAACCATGAATAGAAAACCATCTTCCTCCGAAGATACAGCGCCTGCAACGCAGTGTACCCACGGTCTCCTGGGACCTGCGATATGGGTATCCGAGGAGGCTGCGGGCAACTGCTCCTTATTTGTGGCTCAGGCCAAAATGATGTGAAGTGTGGGGAGGGGTCCCCCCAAAAAAAAAAAAATAAATAAAAAAAAAGGTATTTCTCCCCCTTCCAACCGACCCATGAAAGAAAATAAAAAAATTCTGGTGGAGGTGGGGCAGGTAAATCAGCACATTGCCCTCCAGTGGTGGCCGCTCATTAGGAGCGCAGGGGCACCGCCCCCCTAATGCACATGATTAGAGCCTGAGGCTCTAATTGGCTTCAGAAAAGGGTGAGCTTGGGGCACAGTGAGCCCATCCACATGTGTGAAATTTACAAATTAATATTCGCTAATGTCTTCCTGCTTCTCCTCCCGGCCAATCAGGAAGTGGGTCCTAAGACCTGATTGGTCGGGAGGAGAAGCAACTGACGGGACTCGGGAGGAGATGCGGGGGGGAAGCCGTGACCTGGATGGGGCAAGTTCTGTGCTGTGCTGAGCTGACGGCTGAACGGGCTGGTGGGGGGGGGGGGGGATGTTGTGTTAGGGGGAGTGAGGAGACCAGGTTTGTTTGCTGCCCCCCCCCCCAAAAAAAAATGCCGCCACTGTTGCCCTCCCCAAGTACATTCCCCGCATTTCGTCAGCTGCAATACTGCAAACCAGGGACTTGAAAAGCATTCTTTTTATTACTTTTATTAAAAGCTGCAGCTAATTAAGCACAGATCATGCTTGATTAGCTGCTTCCCCTGCTACTGTACCAGCATGTACATGCAGATCAATGGGCTTTTGCCATTATGATGCCCATCCTCTTCGGGGCTGTGTATTGCACAGCAGTGGACATCACAGCTGATAAGGGTGGACAGGATATTTTGAGTGAATTCCCCTTTTCACTTTTTTAATGAAAAGGTGAACTTACCCTTTAGGAGGACCTATTTGTTAAAAAATGACCAGATCACCAGATCTCATCCAATAGAGCACCTTTGGGATGTGGTGGAACGGGAGGATTGGCATCATGGATGTGCAGCCGACAAATCTGCAGCAACTGTGTGATGTTATGATGTCACTATGGAGCAAAATCTCTGAGGAACGTTTCCAACACCTTGTCGTATCTATTCCACCAAGAATGAAGGCAAAAGGGGGTCCAACCCGGGACTAGCAAGGTGTACCTAACAAAGTGGCCGGTGAGTGTATACATTTCTCTCTCTCTCATATATATATATATATATATATATATATATATATATATATATATATATATATATATATATATATATATATATATATATATATATAATGTTTTTTATATTTATTATTTAATAATTATTATTATTTTTTTTTCCCCCCATTTATATAAAATTACCATATACATGTTCTATTCTTTGTACTCCACCCACAGTGACTCACCCACAGTGTACATCCATAGTGGGGTGTTCTCTCTGTTTGCTGCAAAATCCATCATTCCACCAAATACATACAGGACATCCTACAGGGGAAAAGAAATATTATTTCATCACACAACAGTGTTAAAAATAACAACAGCAACGACATACAATAAAATATTGGCATAGGACTTAAATCGGACCTTCCGTCATTTTTTTCATCTTTCCATCTTTTAAATCTTCTGCCCTTGTTGTTGTTTTAACTTTGGATAGTAAAACGTTTTTTTTTTCTGCCAGTAAATCCCTTATACAGCCCACTTCCTGTTTCCTGTCTGGTCATTAGCCTAGGATTATGACATCATGCACAGCTCTCTCTCTCATTCTTGTGAGCATTTGCCAGGAAGGGAGGGGGGATAAGTCATAAGAGGGCCAATGAGAGCTGGAGGCGTGCCTCTGTGTGTCTGTGTAAATCCAGGAAGTGAACAGGCAGCAGATTCAGCTGCCCACAGTTAAAATGGCTGCAGCCAGACCTAGAGGAGGGAGATTTCTGCAGCATATTTGGCAAATACAGAATCACAGTGTATATATATATATATATATATATATATATATATATATATATATATATATATATATAATTATAATAATATGCAAAGTGGTTGAAGGGAAGCTTCAGAATAGCAAAGATGTTTTTATTACAAAATATGTGAGAAGACTGCAGTTCCTCTTTAAAGCAGAACTAAAAGACAAACCTTTTTTTCCCCCCATTTTGGATAGAGTAATGGAGGGAATTACCTTCCTTTTCAATCTACAGCACTTTCATTTCCTGCTTGTGTGATTGGCTCACTAGTTTTTCCAGAAGTCTGCACTAAAGAAGCGGTAAGCGGTTAAAGTGTAACTCCCCTTTTGTTGAAAAAAAAAAAAAAAAAAAAAATTCCCCTCTGGGTGATCTCTGTACATTGCAGGGATTTTAACAAACTTTGTTGCAGATTCCAACCTTCTGTTATTCTGAAGAAATTACAGTTTGTTCCTCTGTGCTGAGTCTAATGGGAGGGATATCACAATTATCAACCAGCTGCTGCACCTGCAGGTCTCTAATGAGGAAAGTGGCAGGTTCTGCATCCCTTTAGATGTGATTTCCTATTGAAAGTATCTCACCAAAAATGACATTTTTTGTTGCAGGGGATGCCAGAATACGGACTTGTAGTGCAGACTTCTTGGTAAATCAGTGAGCCAATCCCACAAACAGGAAATGATGTTTCTGTGGGGTGCTCTGTATGCCATCCGTGTGCAGAGCGCCTCCAGGTGGTCATATTGCATTTTCAGAAAATGACAGCGGCTGCATATTGAAAAGGAAAAGGTCATTTTCAATAGCATTCAATTACAATATGAATTGTGTTGCAATTGTATACACTAGATTATTTTTTACTTTATTTGCTATCCCCCCAACGAAAGTGGAGTTACCCTTTAAAAGGCTTGGGTCACACTAGTGCGGGCCGTGCTTCCCGTTTTTCACTCGGGCATGAATGGGCTGCCGGGCCGCGTTAACTGCGCAAAAAAAAAAAAAAAAAAAAAAAAAGTGCATGCACTTTTTTTTTTTAACGCGGCCGCAGCAAAACTGCTTGGTCTTTTTGACCATGCGGCTCCCGCGATCGTGCTGCAGTCTGGGATGTGACTGCTGCGGATTGAACCCTGGGAGGTTCAGTAAGCAGGTCTACTGGATCACTGACACAGATCCCACTGGGAGCTAGAGCATAGATTCCCCAGGGCGCAGAGTCTAAGAGCCAGCAGGTGTTCACCAGAGCCTCTAGTGGTGAGGATGGACTGCACTGCAGTCTGGCTCCAGGTCGCGGCCCCCAGCGTCTCACAGCTCACGGTAGACTAGAGGAGAAGAGGAAGGAGGCAGCAGGCTGGAACAACAAGGAAAGTAAGGAATAAGCCAAATGTCAGACAAGGATAAACATAACACGCCAAAGGTCAGGGTCACAAGCAGACAGGGATAGTCGAGAACAGGCCAAAGTTGGTAACTGGAATCAGACGTAGGAAACACAGCAAGTTCACACGGAGGCTAACACACAATGGTTGATCAGCACCGCTGGCTTGCAGTGCACAGGTTAATATAGGGTTCCCTGATAGGAGCTGGGGTGGGGCCATGCTTAGAGGAGAGTTCATAAAAGCAGTCAGGTGAGGGTCAGCTGGTCTCTAGAGATGAACACATGGAGACAGGTAAGCTGACAGACAAAAAAACTATTGCATAACCATGACAGTAATACACTCTATGACTCACCGACTAGGTACAATACATAAATACGGTACACAAATCAATCCCCAAAAGATTGCTCAATGCACAGCGCTATTTGTGGAGTGGCTACATCCATCGACAATACAAACCCACCAGTAAAGGGACGATACAAAGCTGTCCAATTTTTGGACGGAAGGAAGCGCTGCTGGATTTACTCATAAAAATGACTAAACATCCCATTCAAAATCCAACCCTCGGGAATCCAAGTCTAGGCGAAAGATCCAGAACACCTTCCCTCCGACACAAAGTCCGGAAGACATCGCCACCTCTTTTGGGGACCCCGATTTTTTTTTCGATGACCTGAACCCCGCATAGCCGTCTTCTCACCATGGCATATGTTAAAACGCTTTGCCACATCTGTGGATATGTTTTTCTCCACGCTATAGATATGTTCCTGGAAGGGGTCACGGAGGGGTCTCGTGGTTCTTCCCACACATTGTGCCTCACATACAGCACATGTGATCAAGTACAACAATTAGCTCGTATTGCAAAGAAAGAATGAATGTCAAAAACCTTCCTGATTAGCGGTAGAACAAAAAGGTTTCACCCCCCGTGAACATGCTTATAACAGGAACATCCGACTGATCCACATTTATAGTTCCCCTTACAAAATGCAGCCATGTAACCGATTGGGGAAGTTTGATATGGAAAAAAACTTGGGGAGAAAGAGTGACCCAAGGTGGGAACCCCCCCGAGAAACGACATTGACCCCCTCCCTTAAGATATTGACACATATCTCATCAGAATATAGTGAGAGCGATTGTCTATTAAAAATATATTTTTGATCTCACTAAACTCACCACTGAATGGGGTAGAGGAGGTTAGATGATTACGCTTCTGACTTCTCTTGTGATTCACCTTTTGTAGTAGTTCAGTTCTACTTTTCTGTCTGGCAATAGCCAGAGCCCTGTCAAGCTGTCAGGGCCGGGCTCAGCCCTTCCTTCTCTGAGCTGGCCGGCTAATTCCCAGCTCCTATCTCTCCAGTGTTACCCAGCTGTTGACGATATCCTGCTCATCAGTCCTGCTTACCTAAGCCGTCCAGTCCAGAGGAGCTCTGCCTTCGCCTTGGTCAACATCACAGAAACGATCTCCTGCGATCCTGTTCAAGACTTGCTTTGCTGACATCCCTTCTGGCTCCAGATCCTGCTTGCTGTTCCACTACGTTGATCCCTGACTTCTGGCTTGGCTGACTATCCCTTCCGGTTACTGAACTTTGGCTAATGTTTTGACTACGTTTGTTCTTTTTACTTTTATTATAAAAGAAGAGTGATTCAACTGTACTTCTGTTTCGGCATGGTTTCTGACACAAGCATCCACCTTGGATTCCCCCGATGTAAGAATCACCCATAAAAGGGATTTGGCTTCCTGTTCAAATTGCTGATTATGATTACAAATACGCCTCACTCGCAGGAGCTGGCCAACAGGAATGCCTTTTTTTTTTTTTTAACAAAAACAGTGGTGCTTTATTATTGTAATAGGTAATCAGAGTTACAGAATACCATTCAACAGAGTAGAATACATTACATACATAGATTACATATTTGAGGATAGGGAAATTAATATGCAAAACCCACAAACAATACATAATGTTAATAGTACCATTCTCAACAAGTACCGTCCACCCTCCACCCACCAAAACCCTTCCCTATTGGGATAAACAAACGTAGTGAACTGAATTTTTCTCTACGAGGCCATCCACGGAGCCCAAACTTTTTCAAATTTCCACGGACAGCCACGGTTTATATATGTCATTTTATACATGGGGATTACTGCCTCAATCTGTGCCTCCCAGGCTGAAAAGGATGGAGGGGAAGAATCTATCCATTTCATAAGTATTTCTTTTTTGGCATAGAAAAGAAGGAAGGAAATCAGTAATTTAAGATGATATGGCCTCTGCTCATCATCATGTATCCCCAACAACGCCATGGCCGGCAAGAGCGGAATAGAGGTCTGCAATCTGGAGTTGATTTCACCTACAATCTTAGTCCAAAATAGTGCAACAACTGGGCACTCCCAGAACATATGTATAAATGTGCCTATATGGACTTTGCATTTAGGACACATGGGGTCTCTCTCAGGAAATATACGATGGAGTCTCTGCGGGGTATAGTAGACCCTGTGTATAAATTTAACTTGAATCAATTTGTCCTTGGACGCTATCACTAATTTCGGGCCATACTCTAGACCAGGGGTCTCAAACTGGTGGCCCTCCAGCTGTTGCGAAACTACAAGTCCCATGAGGCATTGCAAGGCTGACAGTTACAAGCATGACTCCCACAGGCAGAGGCATGATGGGACTTGTAGTTTTGCAGCAGCTGGAGGGCCGCCAGTTTGAGACCCCTGCTCTAGACAGTCCTCCCATCCCTCCCTATCCAGTGACGGGATATCAGCCCGCCATCTTTCCCATAAATCATTAATCTTAGGGGAATCTCTTCCCAGCAACGCATTATATATTGAGGATAGGGGTTTAGACAAGTCTCCAGGGGATAGGAGATCTTCGATGGGGTCCGTCTGTAACAGGGGAGTTTGCGGGAATTGAGCCCTGGCCGCATGTCTCAACTGTAGGTACCGGAACCCCATCCATCGGGGCAGTCCAAATTTAGCCGTAAGCTCATGCAGGGAGAGCAGTTGACCCCCAGACATTACGTGTTCCAACAAGGTTACACCATATCTAGCCCACACCTGTGGGTCCGGTATCATACGGAAGTGTTTAAGTCGTGGGTTCCCCCATAGGGGATGAGCTGGAGACAATTGGCCAGGCCTCAAGTATCTGCGCCTAGCCGCTTCCCATACTCTCCAAGTTGCTCTAGTAGGCCCAGGGATCTCACAATATGCCTTGGGTCCTCTATAGGGAAAATTCCGAAGGTCCGTCAGGGAACCCAGAATATTCGCCTCGAGACAGGTTGCCACATTGGATCTAGAACCCTGGAACCACCAGTGTACCGTCACCAACATGGCTGCCCAGAAATATAACTGGAAATCTGGGAGGGCAAGTCCGCCCAAATCTGCAGGTAAGCATAACGTAGTACGTGCCAACCTAGGGTTTCTCCCCGACCAAATAAAGGAACCCACTATACAGTCAATCTCCCTAAAAAACGAGGCGGGGACCCAGACCGGGCAATTCCTAAACAGATAGTTAAATTTGGGCAGTATCATCATTTTAAGGAGACTAATGCGACCCAGAAGATTCAGAGGAAGATTCTCCCAGGCAGCACATTTTGAACGTAGGGTGTTCAGGACAGGGGTCAGGTTTTTTACAATAAAATCAGAGAGATTCCTAGTGATCACAACTCCAAGATATTTAAATTCCCCAACCCTTTGTAGTGGGGAGGAGAGGGGTCCAGAGTTAACCTCATCATCTATAAAAAATAGGACTGATTTGGTCCAATTTATCTTAACTCCCGAGAGTCCACCAAAACTGTCAAAAATACGCAGGGCAGCCTGAAGAGAGGGTCCAGCATCATTAAGGTACAATAATGCGTCGTCGGCATAGAGGGAGAGGCGCTCTTCCATCATACCCAAGGAATGCCTTTAATGGTATGTTTTGGATGGCACGACTGGGCAGGTAAAATAGAATTGCCAGATAAAGGTTTTCTATATAAAAGTAGTCCCAACCAGACCATTAGACCCCGTCAGGCAAACATCCGAAATAACATACAGACCTATTATCCGCACTGCCAGTAAAAGGTAAGATTGTTGTTATTGTCATTAAGATAATTCAAGAAAGATGGCAGGAGATCCACCCCCATTCCACACAACAAGCAAGAGGTCATCCATAAATCTAAGATAGATCCTAACTGACGACCTATATGGGTTTTTACCTCCAAAAGATGTGGGACCGCTCCCACCAACCCATATATAGGTTAGCAAGATGGCGAAAATTTTGCCCCCATTGCGGCCCCCACACCTCTGGCGGTAGAAGTCCCCATCAAAACACAAAATGATTGTGTGCCAACAGATATTCAAGTACGTCTGCAATATATAGTCTGTGTTCCAATGACAAGATTGTCAGCGCTTCCAAATATTAAAGGAGGTATAGAGGAATAGAGACTACTGACATCAAAAGTGACCCAATCATCTTCCCATAATGCAAAGAAGATGACCCTCTGCCCACAAGAGATCTGCGCTGAAAAATATATATATGTTTGTAACCAGACTGGCCAAGCATGTCTGCAGACCTAAACCCTATTGAATATCTGTGGGACATCCTCAAATGGAAGGTGGAGGAGCGCAAGGTCTCTAACAACCACCAGCTCTGTGATGTCATCATGGAGGAGGGGAAGAGGACTCCAGTGACAACCTGTGAAGCTCTGGTGACCTCCATGCCCAAAAGAATTAAGGCAGTGCTAGAAAATAATGGTGGCCACACAAAATATTGACACTTTGGGCCCAATTTAGAGATTTTTATTCAGGGGTGTACTCACTTTTGTTGCCAGCGGTTTAGACATTAATGGCTGTGTGTTGAGTTATTTTGAGGGGACAGCAAATTTACACTGTAAGGGTCGGTTCACACTAGGACGACTTGTCAGACGACCTAGCCGCCTGACAAGTCGCCTCCCGTTCTGTACAATGGAACCGTTCTAATAGGAGCGACGCAAGTCGCTCCGACTTAGAAAAAGGTTCCTGTACTACTTTGGGGGCGACTTGAGGCGACTTGCATAGACTTCTAATAGAAGTCGTTGTGCAAGTCGCCGCCCCTGTCGTGTCCAGGTCGCCTGAGGCAGTCGCGCTGCCTCAGTGTGAACCGGGGCTTATACAAGCTGTACACTCACTACTTTACATTGTAGCAAAGTGTCATTTCTTCAGTGTTGTCACATGAAAAGATAGAAGAAAAGATTTACAAAAATGTGAAGGGTGTACTTACTTTTGTGAGATACTGTGTATATATTATGTACATACATACACAAAATTATATATATATATATATATATATATATATATATATATATATATATATATATATATATATATATATATATATATATATCTATATATATATCTTGTATTCATACCCCCTGAAATGTTCCACATTTTTTCATGTTACAACCAAAAACGTAAATGTATTTTATGTGATGGACCAACACAAAGTGGCACATAATTGTGAAGTGGAAGGAAAAAGATAAATGATACAAATAAATATGTGAAAAGTGTGTGTGTGGGGGGGGGGGCATTTGTATGGCGCCCCCCGGAGTCAATACTTTGTAGAACCCCCTTTCTCTGCAATTACAGCTGCAAGTCTTTTTGGGGATGTCTCTACCAGCGTTTTTCTTTTAGGCCAAAAAGTAGAATTTTGGTCTCCTCTGACCAGATCACCTTCTTCCACATGTTTGCTGTGTCCTCCACATGGCTTCTCACAAACTACAAACAGGACTTCTTATGACTTTCTTTCACCAATGTCTTTCTTCTTGTCACTCTTCCATAAAGGGCAGATTTGTGGAGAACACGACTAATAGTTGTCCTGTGGACAGATTCTCCCACCTGAGCTGTGGATCTCTGCAGCTCCTCCAGAGTTACCATGGACCTCTTGGCTCTTCTCTGATGAATGCTCTCCTTGCCCGGCCGGTCAGTTTAGGTGGACGGCCATGTCTTGGTAGGTTTGCAGTTGTGCCATACTATTTCCATTTTCCGACGATGGATTGAACAGAGCTCAGTGAGATGTTCAAAGCTTGGGAGATTTTTTTATTTTTTTATAACCTAACCCTGCTTTATACTTCTCCACAACTTTATCCCTGACCTGTTTGGTGTGTTCCTTGGCCTTGATGCTGTTTGTTCACTAATGTTCTCTAACAAACCCCTGAGGGCTTCACAGAACAGCTGAGATTAAATTACACACAGGTGGACTCTATTTACTAATTAGGTGACTTCTGAAGGCAATTGGTTCCACTAGATTTTAGTTATCAGAGTAAAGGGGGCTGAATACAAATGCGCCCCCCCCCCACACACACACACACACACACACTTTTCACATATTTATTTGTTAAAAAAAAATTAAAATAAAAAAAATAAATTGAAAACCATTTATCATTTTCCTTCCACTTCAATATCTATCTCTCTATCTATACACATACACTTTTTTTTTTATACCATTAGGGATATTTAGTTGTCTCTTGGGATATCTATGGGGGGGGGGGGGGGGGGTGGTAATATTTCAATACACAGTATAAAATGTCTGGTGAGAATCTCGTGTATCTCACATACACTGTATATTTCCAGCACAAATAAATAAGTATTTACACTACTTGATAAACTTCATTCCATCACAAGACATAGTTACATAGTAGGTGAGGTAGAGAAAAGACACAAGTCCATCAAGTCCAACCTAGAACATGCGGTTTCAAGTTTCCCCAACAATGGTATGAAGTAAAACATTCCTCACTCCTCACTCTGTACATAATACATAAATAATAAGTTGAAGACACCGCAAGTGCTAAACACGTCCAAATCATTTAATTAAAGAGCACAGAGTGTAAGCAGTATATCCAGTCCCTCTGTCGCACATCCCCCTCCCTCTTTCCAGCAATTCTCAGCTCTTAAAGGGATTGTAAACAATCACCTTGAAAAACAAACCATTCAGTTTAAAATTAGAAATGAAAGACAAAACATTTATGTATAGAGTTAAAAAAAAAAAAATACCACACAACATTATGAACACCCCCCCCCCCTTTTTTTTAATAAGTGATCTCATTCCCTCTGTTCTCAGCTGAATATGAGCTGGGGGAGGAGAAGCAGCATCACACTGAGCTTCCCAGTGAAAGTCTGTGCAAGGGAGGTGTGTCGGGAACAAGTCTGATCATCGGAGGAGAACAGGCTGAGTTCCCGGCACAGCTAGGAGAACTGACCACGCTGTGCCCTCCTGCTTAGTGTGGTCAGTTTTTAATAGGAAAGCAGAGGGACTGGCAGGAACACCAGGGAGTTCAAACAAAGGAAGCAATACAAAGAGAACAGGAGACTTCCTCATATAAAGGACATGGTACATCAGCCACATATCAGGAATATTAAATGTTAGGGGAACAAACACTTAAAATGAAGCTAGTGCTGTGTGAAAGAAAAAAAAATAAAAATGAGGCATGTTCATAAACATTGATCAGACAGGAGGAAGAGAGATACAAAGTAACATTGTTTATAAACATTGATCAGACAGGAGGAAGAGAGATACAAAGTAACATTGTTTATAAACATTGATCAGACAGAGATACAAAGTAACATTGTTTATAAATATTGATCAGACAGAAGATAACATTGTTGCTTTTGTAACTATCTATGCTATTTCATTCATCTGCAGATTTAAGGGATGAGCTTCCAGCTATATGATGTCAGTTTAGGCAACCTGATAAGTGTAAAAAAAAACTAAAACTAAAAATAATAAAAAGGTGACTATTTAACCTTCTATTAACCCTCAGTTTACCCCAATCATCGCCAATTACCTTCTCCTACCTCTTCTTCCTTCAAAATTATTTTCCTGCTGAATTTAACGGTTTATTTATTAATCAATAATATTTAAACTTTGTGTCATTTTTGTGTTACTTTTTTAGTATTATATTTAAAATTAAAAAAATAAATAAATAAAAAAAAAACAGAAAAAAACTGTTTGATTAGTAAGAATTGCAGCGTTTTTTTTTATCAAAATCATAACTTTATTGTCAAATTATAGAACATTTATACTTTTAATCCACAGTAAGCCGATTTTTTTTAAATGAACACTGGTAAGGGGGGAAAAAAAAACATTAAAGTTTGTAACATTTTGTCTAATGATTGCTTTCAATTTTTCTTTTTTTTTTCTTACAAGACAATATCAGGAAATGAAAGCCTTGTTGGAAGCCAATATATGTATTGCATAAGTGTCTTAAGCAATGACAAAGTTATACCAAATAAATAGAAGTAAGGTAATGATTGCTCTGGTCAAAATGAGGTGTACAGGGGTGAGAGATGAAGGGGTTAATAGAACAAAAATGATGCTATTAAAGCAGAGTCATCTTTGTTCTGGCACCATGCGGGGCCACCATCTACTTCCTGCTGGCTCAGAGATGACACAATCGGGTACATTCTGGTGCCTGTGCCAGTTCTTGGCTGCGTTCACAAATGTCTGACACGGATCAGCCCCTGCAGCAGCCTGTGACTTCGCAACTTGCTAAAAAGTTACAACGTTGCCGTCTGATAACAATAATGCCCCGTCTTTAGTGTTGGTGGGAGGAATTGTGTCCCATCAATGGTGTCCTTAGGAGGAATGGTGTCCCTTCATTGGTGTCATTGAGAGAAGTTGGGCCCCACCATTGGGGAGGGGAGACCGAGGAAATTCCTCCTCCTGCCTGCAGCAGATTGATGACGTCATCTTAGCCGAGGCAAAGTCACTGACTGGGTGGATTCTTAATGATAAAAGGTGGAGATTTTCTGAACAATGATCCTGTTTTCTGTACATTGTGACACGTCTGGAATTTATTCATGTGGACTTGTAACCTCACTGACAGGTTCACTTTAATTGCTCTTTACATGGGAAATTCCTCGCTATTGTTAGAAAAAGGGAAACTTCAGAAGTAACCAGCTCACCTGATAAGCCACCATAGAATGTCCTTCCAGCTTCTCTGGAGCCTGCCGGCCGCCCGGGAGCTGCTCCCACTGGTCCAAGGCTAAAAATAAGAGCAAAATGAGTGAGACACACGGGAAGGAAGGGGGGGGGGGGGTCTGTCTGTCAGGAGTGACTCTGTGTACCCAACATGGGATCAGATATCCCACCATGATCTGACTCAGATACTCCACATGACATAAAAAGCAGTGCTTTACTCCACTCAGCCTCTGGAGCTCGTATTTGTTAATCTTTTTTTTTTTTTTTTTTTACTTATTGATTAGATTTTGGTCCATATCGTCTAAATAAGGTGAAGCATCATCCAGCATATTACCCACAGATTATTATATTTTTTAATTTATTTGAAGTCACATCATGACTCTTCATTCATCGCTTCTGGCTCCCCCCCCCCCCCACTGAGTGCTGAGTGCACCATGGCAAGCCATGGGGGCACTCGTGTATGCTTGCACCCGAGACCTGCTCTGTGTCCATAAGCCCCACAGAACGGGGCACAGAACAGGGCCCAGCCCCGCCCACCGGTCCCTCCTCACTGGCTGTTAATGGCTCCCGCTGCTGTGTCTCAGCCAATGAGGAGGCAGAGAGCCGGGACAGCAACTGCTCTCATCCACATTGCTGGATGAGCATTGGGCTCAGGTATGTATTTAGAGGGGCCTGCAGGGGAAGCTGCATTCTGAGGGTTTTTTACCTTCATGCGTAGCAAAGTCCACCCCAAGTACTACCTTACCGCGCTATAGCCAAAAGACGGTTACAGCGTGGCTCTTTTCCGGGAGATTATCCATGCATGTCCTCCCAGGACCCAGGCCCATGGGTCGCGCATTTGGCGCACTCTGTGCAGTGGCGTCTTCAGCTTTCATATTTAGGGGGGGCACATGGGGGGACAGGGACAAAAGTAGGGGGGCAACTATAAAATGCAATATATATATATATATATATATATCTATCTATCTCCTGGGGCCCTTTACTACGATCCCACAACAGGCCCTTTCACATGTTCTGCAGTGAGCTCCCTTCCTACTGTATT
Source organism: Lithobates septentrionalis (assembly GCA_037952835.1). Classification (NCBI taxonomy): domain Eukaryota; kingdom Metazoa; phylum Chordata; class Amphibia; order Anura; family Ranidae; genus Lithobates; species Lithobates septentrionalis. The sequence goes on along the minus strand of JBBDGP010004872.1, from coordinate 131,483 downwards.
GGGGCCCCCCAGGGTGGCAGAAAACAAGAGATATATGTCACCAGCATACCAAGAAAATATAAGGGTCCAAAGCAGTGGGAGAACTATCAGGGTTGCAAAGGTTGTCTTGCCACCGGGCCCTGGTGTTCTTGGGCACATGGTGGGGCACAGTATAACATTGGGGGGGTCAGGGCCCCCTCTGCCCCCCTAGGGACGCCATTGACTCTGTGATCACTGTGTCCTTTGGACACAGCAAATTACAGATCGTGGTAAAGGGCCAATCACTGCAGCCCTTAACCATATTGATCAGCTGTGTTCAATTACAGCTGATCACAGTGTAAACAGACTTGCCGGTTATTGGCAGTACTTTCCTCATGCGCTGCGACAGCATAAGGTGAGCCGGTAATCGGCAATCCTGACAGGGGATATGTACACAGATCATCAGTGCCCTGATTAGTGCAGCCTCAACAATGCCCATCAGTATCTCCTCATCAGTGCCACCTATAAGTGCCCATCAATATAGCTTCATCAGTGCCACTTATAAGTGCCTATCAGGGTAGCCTCATCAGTGCCATCTATAAGTGCCCATCAGTGTAGCCTCATCAGTGCCCATCAGTGCCGCCTATAAGTGTACATGCGTGTAGCCTCATCAGTGCCACTTATAAGTGCCCATCAGTGTAGCCACATCAGTGCCCATCAGTGTAGCCTTATCAGTGCCCATCAGTGTAGCCTTATCAGTGCCCATCAGTGTAGCCTTATCAGTGCCCATCAGTGTAGCCTTATCAGTGCCACCTAAAGTGCCCATCAGTGTAGCCTCATCAGTGCCACCTATAAGTGCTCATCAGTGTAGACCAGCTGTTGACCTCTGAGCATGCTCCAGTTTCAGTTCCCTTCTAAACTGTTCATTTGCCAATTTTTATTTTGTGCGGCGACAAAGAGTTTGGGCTTTAATGCATCCACAGGCAGCAGAGGTTTCTGTGCTGGGACTGCTCTCATTTCACATGCCCAGCACAAAGACCATGCTCATGGCCTCTAGCAATGATCGGTATCCCATGGGACTGGCTCCCAATCATGTGACCACAATGACAGCCAATCACAGTGCTCATGTGATTAGGCAGTCTTTCCTGTCCCCTATTAAAAAGGGATGCCTAGGCTGGGTGGGAGAAGCATTGCGAGACGCTCACAGTGTGCAGTGAAATCAGAGAACTGAAATCCAATGAGTCAGTGACCGCTTCTATCGGAGACTGATCACACAGGTGTCCAGCCTTATGACAAGAATAAAACCAACATGGCGGACAGAATTCATGGAATATAGGAAGTTCTCTCACCTATGTTATACCTCCAGAAGTCACCGAGGACATAGTCCTGCCGCCCGCCGTGGATGTACAGGAAGCCGTTGTGAACGGCGGCGGCGTGTTTGAAGCGGTCACAGGGCACTCCTCTCCCGCCGGGATAGCGGCTCCCATGCACAGTCCGCGCTCTCATTGATCATACTGGCCCTCTTCTCAACATGGTCCAAGGGGGTCAGGACCCACAGCAGGGGGTCCGTCTGCCACACAACGGCACCGACATTTCTGTAGAAGACAATAAGGAATCATCAAATAAAAGAAAATGAATCTTCTAAATCAGGGGTCTCTAAACAAACTGTCCTTCAGACTTAGGGGGCTGGAGTGCGGCCTTTGGAAGTAGAAGAGGTCCCAATGTCAGTGGGAAACAATAGTGCCCCATCTTTAGTGTCATTGGAGGAATGGTGTCCCATCAATGGTGTCATTGGGAGGAATGGTGCCCCATCAATGGTGTCATTGGGAGCAATGGTGCCCCATCAATGGTGTCATTGGGAGCAATGGTGTCCCATCAATGGTGTCATTGGGAGCAATGGTGTCCCATCAATGGTGTCATTGGGAGCAATGGTGTCCCATCAATGGTGTCATTGGGAGGAATAGTGTCCCATCAATGGTGTCATTGGCAGAAATGGTGTCCCATCAATGGTGTCATTGGGAGGAATAGTGTCCCATCAATGGTGTCATTGGGAGGAATGGTGTCCCGTCAATAGTGTCATTGGGAGGAATTGTGTCCCATCAATGGTGTCATTGGGGGGAATGGTGTCCCATCAATGGTGTCATTGGGAGGAATGGTGTCCCATCAATGGTGTCATTGGCAGAAATGGTGCCCCATCAATGGTGTCATTGGCAGAAATGGTGCCCCATCAATGGTGTCATTGGGAGGAATGGTGCCCCATCCATGGTGTCATTGAGAGAAATTTTGCCCCACCATTGGTGTCATTGGGAGAAATGGTGCCCCACCATTGGTGTCATTGGGAGAAATGGTGCCCCACCATTGGTGTCATTGGGAGGAATGGTGTCCCACCATTGGTGTCATTGGGAGGAATGGTGTCCCAACGTTGGTGTCATGGGGAGGAATTTTTGGTGTCAGTGGAGGAAACAGTGCCCGAAGGACTGGATAAAAGCAAGCAAAGGGCTGCATCAGGCCGCAGTTTGGAGACCACTGGTCTAAATAAAAGATCCAGGTCCCAGATTTACAGTTCCACCCAAAAATAAAATAAGACCACCTGACCGCTGTACAATATTCCACACAGTTTTTATATAAATTGGAGGAAGAAAAAAAAGAAAAAAAAAAAAAAAAAAAATCACTGAACTACATTGTGTGGGATTGCCTGAGTTTTTATGTTTGATTATATCAGACTCCACCACATACACATATATATTTTATATTATTTACATTTTTGCAGAGGGCTTTTATTTGTCTGTGACCCCATTCAGGAGATTTCCCCTCACTTCCTGTTTCCGTGACACCAGAATGAACATTATGGAGTAGTCACCAGGACAGGAAGGCACAGACAGCATTGTCACAAGTTCTAGCCCCTCCCACAAATACTGCCCCTGCTTGAGAGATTTCCCATCACTTCCTGTTCTCAGTCAGGGTACAGAGTTGTATGTAAGTGCCCATCATCCCCCGCACACCAGCTAAAAATATGTAAATAAATGTAAAAAAATCATGTTGGGCAGAATCGGGGTGAGATGAGGTGATGCACAATCCTCCCTAATTCCTGCCATCTGCAGCTCTGATAGTTTCATATTTCATGTACTAGAAGTGGGAGTGGCAGATACACACTGAGAAATAAAATGATGACCTCGAGTATCCATTATTATTGCCTGGAGGGACCTGCTGACAACCTAACATGTTTCAGGCACTGGGAGGAGAGGGAAATAGGGCATTCAGGCCAGCACAGGGGGGAGCTCTGGTGTCAAGGTGCTTTTTCATAATCCGATGACAGCAGAAGTGACACAGGAAGCGGTTAAAAACACATATATTGGGGTCACCGCCGTCACTGATGGGACATGGGAGTCGTGTGGGTCACAGGACTGGCTGAGCACTCAGGTTTGTCAGGTAGCGCAGTTCATGCTCCAGTTTATCGAGCTGTGAAGTTGAATTTCACCTCCGGGGTGCGGAAAGTTGGAGGAGAAAAATCTTCTGACAATTCCTGGTAACCATTTCAGAAAGTCACTAATAATGTGGTCGGTCCGGTCTTCAGTGCATCTAACCTGGGGGGGGAAATCTGATGAGAGACGGAGCTAGGAGTCAGAAGTAGAAATGTCACCACCAAGAATCCAGAGAGTCATTTACCACTTCATAATTCAGCACAGGGATGGTGGGAACCCCTCATAATGGGCACAGCGGGTGCACAGACCCGGGAACTCAGCACAGGGATGGTGGGAACCCCTCATAATGGGCACAGCGGGTGTACAGACCCGGGAACTCAGCACAGGGATGGTGGGAACCCCTCATAATGGGCACAGCGGGTGTACAGACCCGGGAACTCAGCACAGGGATGGTGGGAACCCCTCATAATGGGCACAGCGGGTGTAGAGACCTGGGAACTCAGCACAGGGATGGTGGGAACCCCTCATAATGGGCACAGCGGGTGTACAGACCCGGGAACTCAGCACAGGGATGGTGGGAACCCCTCATAATGGGCACAGCGGGTGTAGAGACCTGGGAACTCAGCACAGGGATGGTGGGAACCCCTCATAATGGGCACAGCGGGTGTACAGACCCGGGAACTCAGCACAGGGATGGTGGGAACCCCTCATAATGGGCACAGCGGGTGTACAGACCCGGGAACTCAGCACAGGGATGGTGGGAACCCCTCATAATGGGCACAGCGGGTGTAGAGACCTGGGAACTCAGCACAGGGATGGTGGGAACCCCTCATAATGGGCACAGCGGGTGTACAGACCCGGGAACTCAGCACAGTGATGGTGGGAACCCCTCATAATGGGCACAGCGGGTGTAGAGACCCGGGAACTCAGCACAGGGATGGTGGGAACCCCTCATAATGGGCACATCAGGTGTACAGACCCGGGAACTCAGCACAGGGATGGTGGGAACCCCTCATAATGGGTACAGCGGGTGTACAGACCCGGGAACTCAGCACAGGGATGGTGGGAACCCCTCATAATGGGCACATCAGGTGTACAGACCCGGGAACTCAGCACAGGGATGGTGGGAACCCCTCATAATGGGCACATCAGGTGTACAGACCCGGGAACTCAGCACAGGGATGGTGGGAACCCCTCATAATGGGCACAGCGGGTGTAGAGACCTGGGAACTCAGCACAGGGATGGTGGGAACCCCTCATAATGGGCACATCAGGTATACAGACCCGGGAACTCAGCACAGGGATGGTGGGAACCCCTCATAATGGGCACAGCGGGTGTACAGACCCGGGAACTCAGCACAGGGATGGTGGGAACCCCTCATAATGGGCACAGCGGGTGTACAGACCCGGGAACTCAGCACAGTGATGGTGGGAACCCCTCATAATGGGCACAGCGGGTGTAGAGACCCGGGAACTCAGCACAGGGATGGTGGGAACCCCTCATAATGGGCACATCAGGTGTACAGACCCGGGAACTCAGCACAGGGATGGTGGGAACCCCTCATAATGGGCACAGCGGGTGTACAGTGTTGACCTTTTCTCTCTTACACAGTAACTTCCAGCATGAAACATTTATGAACTGTAGGGAAATTTGCCGCGCTGCGAAGAAAATTGCATAACGTGCAGCACAATGAAAAGCCATTTTTTTCTGAGGGCCCCAAAACCACAAAGTAGAATCCGTGTCCCAGTTGTATGAAGGGCCATCTGTGCAGTGATTGTGAAAGTAAGATTGTGTCAGTGACAATAATGTAACAAATCTCTCTTTAAGGGGGATTAGGAAATATAACTGACATCTGGGAGAGAAATGCACAGGATCCCCATCTCTGGGACAAACCGAGAGAGAGGAGTTCATCCCTGCGCTGCTTCAACTTCACTGTCCAGTTATAGACTGGGGGGGTTGGGGACATCTAGGGATGGAAAAAAAGTACTTCTGTTCCTTGTAAGCACATGAACATTGCATCCCAACTACTCCCTCCCCCACCCTATGTCTCTCCCCATCTATCCCCCCTCTCTGTCCCTCTTCCCCACCTATCCCTAAGCCCTCAGACCCTACTCCCCCCCTTTCCGACTCTGTCCCTCACTTATCCCCCCTGACCTCTGTCCCTCTCCCCACCCATTCCCCCTTTCTATGGCCCCATCTCTAAACCCTCAGACCCTACTCCCCACTCGTCACCTTTAGAGAAAAACAGGGTATCCCCGAATTGTCCACTAGGAGAGACACGGGAACATAAGGGACTTTTGGTGTGCCAGTTACAATAGTAAACAAAACAACAATATGCTTAAAAACAATAATATTTATCCATAGGTAAAAATCTGAAAATACAATCTAAAAATCAATAAATAAAAGATACACATACATACATTTGTATTAAAATATTGTATTTTTTTTTTATTGATTGTTGTTTAATTAAAAACTAGATAGAGATAGAGACATGGGCGTCCGCAGAACTTTTTTCAGGGGGGGGGGGGGGGGGGGGGCATAATTTTAGGGTCACCCATGCACCGCCCCTTTTCAACAATGTCATTATCACATTATGGTCAGAGACTGTAGACGTAGTAAAGTCCCTAGGATAAGTAATGGATAATGGCCAACAGGCCCTTTTACCAGACCCAGCGAAACGACAGCAGTGATTCCTCCGGCTGGAGGATCGCTCACTCTGGGTTCCCTTGGAGCGACTCTGGTCAGTATTGTAGCATGTCTGTACCCTGGTAGTGGCTCAGTCTTTCTATCTTTGGTGGTGCTGGGCAGCGTGGCTCTCTCTCTGGTGGCGCTGGGCAGCGTGGCTCTCTCTCTCTGGTGGCGCTGGGCAGCGTGGCTCTCTCTCTCTGGTGGCGCTGGGCAGCGTGGCTCTCTCTCTCTGGTGGCGCTGGGCAGCGTGGCTCTCTCTCTCTGGTGGCGCTGGGCAGCGTGGCTCTCTCTCTCTGGTGGCGCTGGGCAGCGTGGCTCTCTCTCTCTGGTGGCGCTGGGCAGCGTGGCTCTCTCTCTCTGGTGGCGCTGGGCAGCGTGGCTCTCTCTCTCTGGTGGCGCTGGGCAGCGTGGCTCTCTCTCTCTGGTGGCGCTGGGCAGCGTGGCTCTCTCTCTCTGGTGGCGCTGGGCAGCGTGGCTCTCTCTCTGGTGGCGCTGGGCAGCGTGGCTCTCTCTCTGGTGGCGCTGGGCAGCGTGGCTCTCTCTCTGGTGGCGCTGGGCAGCGTGGCTCTCCCTCTGGTGGCGCTGGGCAGCGTGGCTCTCCCTCTGGTGGCGCTGGGCAGCGTGGCTCTCTCTCTCTCTGGTGGCGCTGGGCAGCGTGGCTCTCTCTCTCTCTGGTGGCGCTGGGCAGCGTGGCTCTCTCTCTCTCTGGTGGCGCTGGGCAGCGTGGCTCTCTCTCTGGCTTCCACCCAGCACACTCCTGGTTCTTTGTCCTGTAGCGCTCTCTCCCTCAGCTTTTTTCCCAGGCTGCAGTCTTTCAATCTCTCTTGATCGAACTGAAGCCTCCTCCCTGTGGAAAATGGGGCCGCCAATCTTTGGGACTACATGTCCCATGATGCTCTCCACTCCTAGTCTTTGATTGGCCCTCAGTTATTGCCAATAGGGAAGGACTGGAGCGGGCAGGAAGCTGGGCGGGGAACATGGTGAGAGCCGCCGTCTCTTCTCCCTGACAGGAGAAAGGGGGGTGAGCGGGGGGGAAACCTCCGATAGCCTGTAGCTCACCTTTCGCCTGTGACAGCGCCTCAGAGTTCTCTGCTGGACTGAGCAGGGAAAAGAGTCCAAAGTCAGATTACACTGATGGGTGGGCTTGACAGCACCTTGATGGTGTCACCCCACTGGCAGGTGGCACCCGGGTGTGGGCTGCCCGCACCCAGATAGCGACGCAACTGTACTGAATTTAAGATATGATTCCTGATTCCAGGGGGGGGGGGGGCAATTGAACCCCCTTGCCCCTACCTGCGGACACCCATGGATAGAGATGATAGAGATAGAGATGGAGATGATAGAGATACACACACTATAAAAATATGCACATTATAAAATATTTAATAATTCAATAACTACAAGAATTAAACAATGAGAAATTCAGTTTTCTATAATATCGAGTTTTGTCATGGATAATATAACATGCATTGCACAGTATGTTGTAGAGAAGAAATATTTATCCTACTGATCTCAGCTATTACGCAAGATATTATCTGGGACTTTGTTTTAGTTAAACTAGGAGCTGCTCGCCTGTATGTGCTATCACAATATGTCCCTGGATTAGTAAGATTACTCCTATCTTGTAAGATATTTGGACTTGTGTTGGCTGCCACTGAATGTAATCACAGGATTACTTCACTTATTTGTATAATGACTAGGAATTCTCAAGTCATTATACAAATAAGTGAAATAATCGCCCCCCGCCACCCCAGTCCGGCCCAGAGGACTGGCGCTACATTAAAAGTGTAGTGTAAGTCGGCAGGGACTCTTTTCGCTTTCTTGCTGCCCCCCTCCAAAGTGCCGCCCTAGACCAAGATACAGCGTTGACCTGGAGTATACCGTCCAGTTCTGGGCACCAGTCCTCAGGAGGGATGTACTGGAAATGGAGCGAGTACAAAGAAGGGCAACAAAGATAATAAAGGGTCTGGAGGATCTTAGTTATGAGGAAAGGTTGTGAGCTCTGAACTTATTCTCTCTGGAGAAGAGACGCTTGAGAGGGGATATGATTTCAATTTATAAATCCCGTACTGGTGACCCCACAATAGGGATAAAACTTTTTCGCAAAAGGGCGTTTAATAAGACTCGTGGCCACTCATTAATATTAGAAGAAAAGAGGTTTAACCTTAAACTACGTAGAGGGTTCTTTACTGTAAGAGCGGCAAGGATGTGGAATTCCCTTCCACAGGCGGTGGTCTCAGCGGGGAGCTTCAAGAAACTATTAGATAATCACCTGAATGACCACAACATACAGGGATATACAATGTAATACTGACACATAATCACACACACATAGGTTGGACTCGATGTGTCTTTTTTCAACCTCACCTACTATGTAACCACTGAGCCATGTCATTCCAGTACAGCAGCTGAGCGAGGCAAATATAGGGAGGAGGGAGTGCGGAGATTAGCAACTTCCATGTAAATAAAACTGAGAATCCAAAAAAAGGTCATCGACCAATCCAATCCCTCCCCAACCACTTCCAACAGCGCCGTATCCTGATGTGATTGGCTCAGTGTTCTCTGTACAGCACTGCGGTATATGTCAGAGCTAAATAAATGTATAATAATAATGTGACTGTGGGGGACATTAGAGTGTAAGCTCCTCTGGTACAAAGACCGATGTGACTGGATCTGTGTTCTCTGTACAGTGCTGCAGTATATGTCAGAGCTATATAAATGTATAATAATAGTGTGTGACTGTGGGGGGAGGGGACATTAGAGTGTAAGCTCCTCTGGTACAGAGACTGATGTGATCGGCTCTGTGTACTTTGTAAAGTGCTGCAGTATATGTCAGAGCTATATAAATGTATAATAATAATAATAATAATAATAATAATAACAACAACAACAACAGTGTGTGTATGTGGGGAGGGGGGGCATTAGAGTGTAAGCTCCTCTGTACAGAGACTGATGTGACTGGCTCAGTATTCTCTGTACAGCGCTGCAGTATATGTCAGAGCTATATAAATGTATAATAATAGTGTGTGACTGTGGGGGAGGGGACATTAGAGTGTAAGCTCCTCTGTACAGAGACTGATGTGACTGGCTCAGTGTTCTTTGTACAGTGCTGCAGTATATGTCAGAGCTATATAAATGTATAATAATAACAACAACAACAGTGTGTGTATGTGGGGAGGGGACATTAGAGTGTAAGCTCCTCGGGTGCAGAGACTGATGTAACTGGCTCAGTGTTCTCTGTACAGCACTGCGGTATATATCAGAGCTATATAAATGTATAATAATAACAACAACAGTGGGTGTATGTGGGGAGGGGGGGGGGGGGACATTAGAGTGTAAGCTTCTCTGTACAGAGACTGATGTGACTGGCTCAGTGTTCTCTGTACAGTGCTGCAGTATATGTCAGCGCTATATAAATGTATAATAATAGTGTGCGTGTGTGTGTGTGTGTGTGTGTGTGTGTGTGTGTGTGTGTTGTGTGTGTGGGGGGGGGGGGGCATTAGAGTGTAAGCTCCTCGGGTGCAGAGAATGATGTGACTGGCTCACATCCAGAAGAGGATCGGATGTTCTATTTACTATATAAAGAAGAGATACAATCTCAGGATTGATTGTTACAATGTAATATCTGTTCTCTCCTCTATACAAAGAGAATGTTGATGTATCGGAGTAGATTTAGAGAAGTATAACAACAACAACAATAATAATAATAATAATAATAATAATAATAATATTATACATTGATATCGGTGATTATATATATATATATATATATATATATATATATATATATATATATATATACAGATCAGACTTTGTACATTACAGAGCTCAGCATAGGAACTAAAAGAAGAAGATTGGGGGGGGGGGGTTCTCTAGTTCTCTCCCCCCTCCCCCATCTGGCAGTATTCCCCCCTCCCGGGTCCCCAGGAATGGAGAGCTGTGTCTGGAGTTTTGTAGAGCCCCCCCCCCCCCGGGGATCTCAGACCCCTCCACTCACCGTACAGCCGGTCTCAGGGCACAGCACGCAGAGTTCAGGCACAGCCCCCCCTCCTCTCCTCCGGGAACAGCCGCACCCCGAGATCCCCGCTACACACAGCCGACTGAGAGCCGACACAGCGGAGATCAGAGACCACACCGCACAGCGCCACCTACAGATCACACTGCACACTGCCACCGCTCCCCAGAAGGCCACTACCATCACTGAAGAAGGGGCGGGAGATAGAACAACCAATGACCGAGAGGGGCGGTGTCGGCGTGTAGTATGGGCGGCCATGTTTGATATGGGCAAGGGGTTTGGTAGGGGTTGGATTTGTGGGGTCTGTAATTGGTTATACAGAACAGGACAGAAACTCAGCAATTCCTTCCAAAGTATGAGGAGAGATCATTGGATGAAAGTGTTTATAGATGGAAAAATAAATACATTCATATATAATACATAGCTCCCAACTGTCCCTGATTTGGAGCAATGTCCCTCTGTCCTTTTTTCCTCCTCATTTGTCCCTCATTTTGGTCTGATCCATATATATGTATATATGATGCACTTTTTGTCTTTCAAAAAGTGTTTCCCAGTGCTAAATCTTTCATCCAATTTCTAAATTGCTGCATTTGAAAAGTTTAAAAGCCAATATAAAGGAATAGTAGTGGTAAAAAGAAGCGTTTGTGGATTTAATTAACCCTTTTTTGGTTAAATCTCCTTTAAGGGGGTGTGGCAGGGGGCATGTCCTATGTCTACCTATGTTTGCTAGTAGGTGTCCCTCATTCCCATCTCAAAGTGTTGGGAGGTGTGTATAAAAGATTAATAGAAAAATGATGAGATAGAGATAGAGATAGAGAGATAAAGATAGATGATAGATAGATAGATAGATAGATAGATAGATAGATAGATAGATAGATAGATAGATAGATAGATAGATAGATAGATAGATAGATAGATGCCCCCAGCTACATCACTAACCTGGTCTCATAATACCAACCAAGTTGCTCTCTTCAGTCGTCCCAAGACCTCCTGCTCTCTAGCTCCCTCTTCACCTCCTCCCATGCTCGCCTCAAGGACTTCTCCCAAGCTTCTCCCATTCTTTGGAACTTCCTACCCCAATCTGTCTGATTCTATCTCACTGTACCTCCTGACACAGCTGATCACAGATTGAGGTAAAGAGCCAATCAGCAGCTCTTTACCATGTGATCAGCTGTGTCCAATCACCGGCTTCTGTAAAAGAGACATGTGCACTGATAATCTGTGCCCATCAGTGCCCACACGTGCTGCAAATCAGTGCCCATCATCAGTGTCATCAGTGCCGCCTATCAGTGCCCATCATCAGTGTCATCAGTGCCGCCTATCAGTGCCCATCATCAGTGTCATCAGTGCCGCCTATCGGTGCAGTCTCATCAGTGCCCAAATTAAGGACAGTTGGGAGCTATGCAATTAGGGCATCACAAAACTTTTTTTTTTTTTTTCAATTTGTTGATTTTTTATTAATTGTCTAAATTTTTTCTAATCATCTGCTAGTGGACTTTCCATTTTATGACTTTGTGTCGGTTTTCCTGCAATATCTCAGCTTGGAAAATCGTTCCTCCTATCTGTTATTTTGTAACAACTGCAGTGTCAGGGAAGCACTGCCGCTGTGCTCAGTTTTTTGGCTGCTATTGCTGAGTGATGGCATTTTGCTCCTGAGAGCTGTCAGCCTGTGCCGTGTCTTTCTGCCAGTCACAGCTTTCCTGAACTCTGACTGTGTGAGCATGCCCTGTACATCCGGGAAAGATCCTGGGAAATTGCGGCGTACTGCCACCATGTGACGGAGTACGGTGGAATCTATGTAAAGGAGCTGCAAGAATTTGTGTATAGAGAAGTCTTATAATATAGATAAAGGTGAAGCTTAATTTCCTGTTATTTATCATTTACAACCTCTAAGGCAGGGATAGGCAATTAGCGGACCTCCAGCTGTTGCAAAACTACAAGTCCCATCATGCCTCTGCCCCTGGCTGTCATGCTTGTGGCTGTCAGAGTCTTGCTATGCCTCATGGAACTTGTAGTTCTGCAACAGCTGGAGGTCCACTAATTGCATATCCCTGCTCTAAGGGCACAAGAAGCCCTGTACTCAGATGTGCTGGGTGAGATTTAGGCTGTTTGGAGCTATCCTGGTGGGGGTAGCTCCTGCCAACCTGCCCTCACATTGGAGCTAACAGTGGAGGACCGCACACCTGGCTGCAGATCACATACCTAGACACCTCTGCCTCATCAGGTACATTTTCATTGAGCTGAACAGCACAATAAAACAGGGAAACTTACATTCCCAGGGGCAAAGAGGATTGTGGGAAAAAGAATGAACACAGCTTCTGCCTGCATATGAGCATGGTAAGTCAAGGGGTACTTCACTCCACTCCACTTGAACTCTCTTTCTCTGTCAAGTTTGTAGACCAGACAAAGTCATTCCGTGCAAAGCATTCAGGAGGTTACCTAAAGTTAGGTCTCTGGATGCACCTCAGGGGTTGAGCCTCAGCTCCATTTTCTAGAAGACACGTCTCTACCTTCAGGCACATCAGTAGATGGTGGTTCAGAGGACTCCAAAGCAGGGGCATGGACCTGAGCTGGGTGACCATTGGGCTGTGTAATACTGTCAGACTTCCCCATGACTTCACCAGGGGGTCCTGGAGGTAATGGTGGAAGAGTAAGTGGCAGTCATCATTGAACTTCTGGTGGCCAAGAGCTTGGATAGGTTCTTTGAAAAAACTCTCATAGGTCTCTCAGTGGTTCTCAAAGGGTCTAAAGAACTTACAATGTAGCCGTCTTGGTTTTTCTTGAGTTCCTTCTCTCTGGATATCATAGACTAGCACACCTAGAATATGTTGCTTTTTTTTTCTTTGGTTGTTAGCAATTTTTTTTATTGGTGTGCCCCTGCTGGACCAGCACTTTGTCCCTAGGTAGGAGGTCAAAGTCTGCCATTTTATTTGCTCCACGCATGACCAGTTTTTAACAAACTGTTGGAGTTCCATACTGTAGGTGGTGCTGTGTGCAGTGCAGGGGGTCGTGGACACTAATGCCGCGTACACACGGTCGGACTTTCTATCCTACTTGGTCCGGCACACTTTCCGACGGACTTTGTCCGCCAGGTGCGCCGGACTTTAAAACGGACGGACTTGCCCACACACGCCGGGACTTTCCGGCGGGCTAAGTCCGCCCGTCTTTCCGACGGACTTTCGCCGGAGTTCCGGCGGACTTTCAGAATGAACGGACTTGCCCACACACGGACAAGTCCGTTCATTTTGAACGTGTCTCAGGTGCGACGGGACTAGCAAAGGATGTCAATCTTGCCGCTTTTATCGGCAAGATTGACACCTTGCGAGCCCCGTCGCGGGTCATACCAGGCCCTTAGGTCTGGTATGGATTATAAAGGGAACCCCCTACGCCGAAAAACGGCGTGGGGTCCCCCCTAAAATCCATACCAGACCCCGATCCGAGCACGCAGCCTGGCTGGTCAGGAAAGGGGGTGGGGACGAGCGAGCGCCCCCCCTCGTGAACCGTACCAGGCCGCATGCCCTCAACATGGGGGGGTGCTTTGGGGGAGGGGGCGCCTTACGGTGCCCCCCCACCACAAAGCACCTTGTCCCCATGTTGATGAGGACAAGGGCCTCTTCCCGACAACCCTGGCCGTTGGTTGTCGGGGTCTGCGGACGGGGGGCTTATCGGAATCTGGGAGCCCCCTTTAATAAGGGGGCCCCCAGATCCCGGCACCCCACCCTATGTGAATGAGTATGGGGTACATGGTCCCCCTACCCCTTCACCTAGGTAAAAAGTGTAAGTAATAAAACACACTACACAGGTCGACCACGCCCCCTAAAACGTCACAGTCCCAGCATGCCCAGGGACTGTGACATCATATGGGGGCGAGGTCTCCGCCTATATAAGTCACAACGCAGCCCTCAGAGACCAGTCCAGCCGGAGAGAGCGTCGTGTCAACATCTGGGGGAAGAGAAGAGAAGACAAGAAGCCAAGAAGCCCAGAAGTCCGGACCTCTGCTGGCAATAGAGCTACATGAAGACAGCGGAGGGGCCGGCCGAAGACCTGGGACACCGGGAGAAGAGGCCGGAGAGCGGAGAAGAACCAACCGGACGCCGGGAGAAGATGAAGCGGAGGGACCCCCGAAGCCGGAAGAAGACCCCCGAAGCCGGAGGAAGATCCCCCCCCCCCGGAGCTGTTTAATAAAATATTTTAAAAACCTGTGTAGTGTGTTTTATTACTTACACTTTTTACCTAGGTGAAGGGGTAGGGGGACCATGTACCCCATACTCATTCACATAGGGTGGGGTGCCGGGATCTGGGGGCCCCCTTATTAAAGGGGGCTCCCAGATTCCGATAAGCCCCCCGCCCGCAGACCCCGACAACCAACGGCCAGGGTTGTCGGGAAGAGGCCCTTGTCCTCATCAACATGGGGACAAGGTGCTTTGTGGTGGGGGGGCACCGTAAGGCGCCCCCTCCCCCAAAGCACCCCCCATGTTGAGGGGATGCGGCCTGGTACGGTTCAGGGGGGGGGGGCGCTCGCTCGTCCCCACCCCCTTTCCTGACCGGCCAGGCTGCGTGCTCGGATCGGGGTCTGGTATGGATTTTAGGGGGGACCCCACGCCGTTTTTCGGCGTAGGGGGTTCCCTTTATAATCCATACCAGACCTAAGGGCCTGGTATGCTCCGCGCTTGCCGCAATAGGAAAATTTGTTTTTCCTATTGCAGCGAGCGCGAGATGCAATACCCTGCCCTCGTGTCGTATCTGGTCCGTCGGACCAGCATACACACGAGAGGGCTTTCCGTCGGACCAGCACACACACGAGCGGACTTTCCGCCCGAAACTGAGTCCGACGGAAAGATTTAAAGCTTGTTTCAAATCTAGGTCCGGCGGGCTTTTGGGAAAAAGTCCGCCGGAAAAGTCCGCCGGCGCCTACACACGGGCGGATTGTCCGGCACACTCTGGCCTGCCGGACCAAGTATGCCGGAAAGTCCGACCGTGTGTACGCGGCATAAGAGGAACATTGTCCCTCTGCAGACCCCATAGGTGTCATCAGGGAAGCTGGTGTCTCCGATTGGACACAGCAGCCCTGAGTGACCTCCGCAGCCATCTTTAGTATTGGCAGCGTTAATAAAAAGTAGTGCCCTGCTGGGGTTGGTGGGCATTCTAAGGGTGGCTAGGTTAGGGAGAGGGATCACGCTTGCAAGGGACAGTGACTCATTTAACTTATTCTGGGAATTGGTGTGTGTGTTCCAAATTGGGTACCGAATTCTTGGCCTTGCCCACAGGTGTGGGCTCCAATTCTGTGAGCCCCCTGAGAGTACAGCCAAGTATACCACTGTACGGTGATCAATCTGTTACAGAGTGCACTATGTTTTTTATATTTTCAGACCACTTCAACCAAGTAATGGCTACATTTCTTTTTTTTTCCCCATGAGCTAATCCTCTTAGCAGCTGTATCAGCATGCGCTTGTACCCCTCACATTTCCCCTTTGCCTTCTGGGTAGTATGGGGTGGTGTGTTACTTCTAGATGCCTACCCTGTTTCCCCAAAAATAAGACCTAGCGTGATTCTCGATGATGGCTGCAATATAAGCCCTACCCCCCAAATAAGCCCTACCCCGTTTCCCCGAAAATAAGCCTTACCCTGAAAACAAGACCTACAAGGACTTTAACTAGGGCTTATTTGGGGGGTAGGGCTTATATTGCAGCCATCAGTGACAATCACGCTAGGCCTTATTTTCGGGGAAACAGGGTAGTACGTTGCACCATTCTTGGAAAAAATTAGACATGTGCGCCGTCAATAAATTTGTTTCGTTTCGTTCCGTTTCGTACGAAAATTAATTCGTAATTCGTGTCCGAAATTAAATTCGGATTCGTACGAAATACGAATTTTCTTTAGATTCGTAAACTTTTCTCAAAATAACGAAAGTTCGTTATGATGAATTTATCATTATGAGGGGTTCCCACCATCCCTGTGCTGTGCTGACTTCCTTTGATTGGTGAACAAAACACCAGTCACGTTTCTGTTGTAATGGAATTTGCATCAGAAATTCTGAAATTCGTTAACCAAATTTCGTATTTCGTATAAAATTCGTAAGCATAGAATTTCCCATAGGGTTCCCACCATCCCTGTGCTGAGTTCCCGGGTCTGTACACCCGCTGTGCCCATTATGAGGGGTTCCCACCATCCCTGTGCTGAGTTCCCGGGTCTGTACACCCGCTGTGCCCATTATGAGGGGTTCCTGAGTTCCCGGGTCTGTGCTTCCGCTGTGTCCATTATGAGGGGTTCCCACCATCCCTGTGCTGAGTTCCCGGGTCTGTACACCCGCTGTGCCCATTATGAGGGGTTCCTGAGTTCCCGGGTCTGTGCTTCCGCTGTGTCCATTATAAGGGGTTCCCACCATCCCTGTGCTGAGTTCCCGGGTCTGTGCTTCCGCTGTGTCCATTATGAGGGGTTCCCACCATCCCTGTGCTGAGTTCCCGGGTCTGTACACCCGCTGTGCCCATTATGAGGGGTCCTCACCATCCCTGTGCTGAGTTCCCGGGTCTGTACACCCGCTGTGCCCATTATGAGGGGTTCCCACCATCCCTGTGCTGAGTTCCCGGGTCTGTACACCCGCTGTGCCCATTATGAGGGATTCCCACCATCCCTGTGCTGAGTTCCCAGGTCTGTACACCCGCTGTGCCCATTATGAGGGGTTCCTGAGTTCCCGGGTCTGTGCTTCCGCTGTGCCCATTATGAGGGGTTCCCACCATCCCTGTGCTGAGTTCCTGGGTCTGTACACCCGTTGTGCCCATTATGAGGGGTTCCCACCATCCATGTGCTGAGTTCCCGGGTCTGTACACCCGCTGTGCCCATTATGAGGGGTTCCCACCATCCCTGTGCTGAGTTCCCGGGTCTGTACACCCGCTGTGCCCATTATGAGGGGTTCCCACCATCCCTGTGCTGAGTTCCCGGGTCTGTACACCCGCTGTGCCCATTATGAGAGGTTCCCACCATCCCTGTGCTGAGTTCCCGGGTCTGTACACCCGCTGTGCCCATTATGAGGGGTTCCCACCATCCCTGTGCTGTGCTGACTTCCTGGGGTTTTAACTTTTAGGTTCGTTAACTTTTTGTAACAATTACGAATGTTCGTTATGAATTTAGATCCGAAATTTGTAAATGAAATTTCGTATTTTGTACAGAATTCGTATGCATAGAAATTCGTATTTTGGATTCGTACAAATTCATACTAAACTAATCGCACATGTCTAGAAAAAAAATCACTTTGTAAACTCTGAATGTATCTTCTACAGAGCGCCATAGGGGAGGCAGTAATGCTTCCGTTCCATCTGGGCAGGGGTCTTGGTGGTTTGGTCATCGGTTGGTGCTGCCACAAACATTCTGCTAAAGTGGTCCACCACAATTAGAATGTGATGGTTACCGTCTTCTAACCTGTCAAGTGCAAGAAATGCAGTGGTCAGGACTTCCACTGAGGTAGTCATATGTCAAGTCATGTCAAGTCAGAGGTGGAATTTTTGGTCTCAGTTCCCTTCAACACTGAACAGACCACAAAGTGTGGGCAGACTTGTTTAACCAACTGAAACAGAACCACACACATATTATTTATTTTATTTATTACAGATACTTATATAGCACCGTCAACTTATGCAGCACATATATATATATATATATATATATATATATATATGTATATATGTATGTATGTATATATATATATATATATATATATATATATATATATATATATATATATATATATATATATATATATATATATATATATATATATATATATATATATTATTACATTCACATCAGTCCCTGCCCTCAAGGAGCTTACACTCTAAGGTCCCTAACTCATATTTATACACACACTAGGGCCAATGTAGACAGGATTCAATTAACCTACCAAGATGTCTTTGGAGTGTGGGAGGAAACCGGAATCCGGAATACCTGGGGGAAACCCACGCAGGCACAGGGAGAACATGCAAACTCCAGAAAGGTAGTGCCGTGGTTGGGATTCAAACTGACGACCCTACTGCTGCTCACATGCGGCACACATGGCTTGTCTTTTTGAACCCGGTGAACAGTTTGTGGACACCCTAGTGCCCTCCTTCCACATGGACTTCTCTGGGGACTTCTTACAATGGTGTTTGCAATTTTACATACTGGTGTGCACCTTTGTGTTGGACTAGCACTCTTTCCCCAGGCTGGAGGTCAAAGTGTAACATTTCTGACTCTCTTTCCTCCACCCACGACTGATCTTAAATAAACTATTGGCCTTCAGACAGGTGTCACTTCCATTCCTGAATCCAGGAAGTCAGAGTGTGATCATGTACTTCTGTGGGGACCAGGACCTAAAGGTTCGTTGGCCCCTAATGCCGCGTACACACGACCAGTTTTTCCATCAGAATAAACTCTGACGGTCTTTCCGACGGAGTTCCGCTGAAACGGACTTACATACGATCACACCAAAGTCCGATCATTTAGAACACGATGACGTACGATGGGACTAGATAAAGGAAGTTCAATAGTCAGTAGCCAATAGCTGCCCTTGCGTCGTTTTCTGGTTCGTCGGAATAGCATACAGACGAACGGTTTTCCCGATAGGAATTGATTCCGTCGGAAAGATTTAAAACATGTTCTATTTCTAGGTCCATCAGAATTTTCGAAAAAAAAAAGTCAGATGAAGCCTACACACAATCGGAGTGTCCGATGGAATGATTCCGTCAGACCTTTTCTGTCGTGTGTACGCGGCATAGGAGTACAGCCAAGTATACCATTGTAGGGTGATCAGTCTGTTGCTGGTACACCGTTTTGTTTTATTTCCAAATCACTTCAGCCAAATTAAATAATTAGAATGTGATGGTGTCCATCTTCTAAAGTGTCAAGTGCAGGAAATGCGATGGTCAGTGCTTCCATTGGGGTAGACATCTGCCAAGTCGAAGTCCAGGCCTCAGCTCCCTTCGACTCGGAACAGACCACATAGTGTCGGCAGGCTTGTTGAACTAATGGGAACAGACCCACACGCATCTCTTGAACCAGGTGAACGTATTGTGGACACCCCAGTGTCCCACATCCATGTGGACTTTTTATGCGACGGAGAAGGACTGGGCCTTGTCTATACAACCTGTCAGATCACAGATGAATTATAGCGAACCATTATTCCCTTGTGCTCGTCCCTCAGAATGAGATGGGACCACTCACTCAGCGGTTTCCTGGTTTCTGGTAATAGCTTTGACATAGCTCCCAACTGTCCCTGATTTGGAACACTGAGGTTTATTTACTAAAGTGGGGGAGTGCAAAACCAGGCTCGCTTCTGCATAGAAACCAATCAGCTTCTAACCTCAGTGCTGTCACTATTCCTGTCAGCCTTATAGTAGAAATAACTTGCGGCGCCCCCGATCCCTACAATACGCGCTGCACCCAAGGCAGCTGACCTTTCTTCCCACCCCTTGTCCTGGCCCTGTGGGTGTGTGAGGATCTCTACAGTGCCTTGAAAAAGTATTCATACCCCTTGACATTTTCCACATTTTGTCATGTTGCAACCAAAAATGTAAATGTATTTTATTGGGATTTTATGTGATAGACCAACACAAAGTGGCACATAATTGTGAAGTGGAAGGAAAATGATAAATGTTTTTCAACATGGGGCGTGGCCTGAAGATGCATGGCGTGAGGAGTGCAGAGTGAGAGCTCCAGCTGCACATTATCCTCTAACCCGATCCTTTGGGGCTAAATCGCCCTCCAACTCAGCACAACTTACCTGCATAATCCAGAGAAGCTCCCGCGCTCATGTCGCCACCGAAGTGAGCTCCGGGAGCGCTCGCAAAACTGGACAAATACCGCCACGAGGAACGGGACCCGGCGGGGGAAGATGGCGCCGCCCTCGCCTCGGGGGAGATAGCGCAGCTCTCTGGAGACATCCGCTCGTATCCTGGATGCGGTCTTCCTCTGCCAGACGACCCTCCCATCAAAGATAGAGGAGGTCAAGGTTGATATTTCCCTATTCCGCCAAGATATCCACATACTGCGTGAGAGGGTGACTGAGGCAGAGCACAGAATTGGACAGGTGGAGGATGATGTCCCGCCGCTACAAGTAACCACCGAGCGGCTCCAGTACCAGCTAAACGCCGTCCTAAGTAAGCAGGACGACATGGAGAACAGGCTCCGCCGATGTAACCTTAGGTTTGTGGGATTGCCAGAGAGATCAGTGGGCTCGGACCCCCCCTCATTCCTGGAAAACCTCCTAATCACCAACTTTGGCAGGGAGGCCTTTTCCTCCACGTTCGTGGTGGAATGTGCACACCGCCTGGCTGCGAGGCCTCCACCACCTGGAGCCACTCCGCGCACTTTCGTGAAGTTGCTGAACTACCGAGACCGGGATACCATCTTGCGCCTTACCCGCAAAAAGGGCAGCATCCCGTTCGCTGATTCGCACATTGCAATGTTTCCAGACTTCTCCGCCGAGGTCCAGAAAAAGAGGGCACAATTCTCAGAAGCCAAACGCCAGCCACGCAACTACCACCTAGCCTACGCCATGTTATTCCCGGCGCCCCTTCGTGTGATCTGCTAGTCACATGGAATGTGAGAGGGCTGAGAGCCAAACCCAAAAGGCTTGCCGTCCTGTCCCACCTTAAACACATGCGAGCAGACATATCTGTTCTTGTAGAGACTCACATTACAGTCCAAATGCAGATGGCACTAAAGAAACCCTGGATGGGCTGGGTCTACCAGGCCCCATACACTAACAACTCCAGTGGCATTTCTATTATTATTACCTAGTCGGCAGGTTTCTCTTCCTACATGCCACCATAGGGGGTCTTGAGGTCCTCCTCCTAGCCTTTTACATTCCCCCACCATTCCAATTCGCTGCTCTTAAGGAAGGTGTGGCCTTCATGACCCAACACCCCACAGTTCCTGCCATATGGATGGGGGACTTCAGTATGGTAATAGATCCCCTCACGGACAGACTTCACCCATCCACCACGGCACCAACCCAGCCTACATTAACTAGGTTTGGTAGATTCATTCTGGAATTTGCCATGACGGACACCTGGAGATTCAAACACCCCACCACAACTGCATATTCCTGTTTCACCCCCTCAGGGGCTGCTATGTCTCGTATAGACATGATAATGCTGTCTCCCATCCTGATCCCGGACCTCCTCGCAGTGGGGTCAGAATCCTTTCCGACCACTCACCATACTGGGTCACCCTTCGCCTGCCCTCCACCCCTCCGACCCGCATATGGAGGCTGAATCCATTATGGCTCACAGTCCTTACAGACCTGGAGGCCATTCAGCGAGAGTGGACTCACTATTTTCACTCCAATGTGGGGTCGGCCTCAGTTGGGATGGTGTGGGAGGCATTTAAACTACATGCCAGCTCAACGCATAAACAGACACAAAGCCTCTTCTAAACTTATCCCACAGCAGGCTGAGGAAAGACTGGGCTCCCTCGAGCAAACTTTTCTTGCAGACCCAACACCCTCTAACTCTGCCCAACCCTGCCTACACTCCAGACTGACAGACCACCTACACTTTGAGAAAGCTAAAAGAGGCATCTTGTTTAGCAAGCAGAAAACCTTTGAACATGGTGAGCGGGCAGGGGGGCTTTTAGCTTACATGGCCCACCTAGATCATAGCCCCCCTGCGGTAGTTCAACTCCGTTTGGAAACCGGAACCACCCTCACAGATCCAGAACAGGTAGCCCAAGAGTTCAGACGGTTCTATTTTGAACTGTACACCTCAAAGTCTAGTCGTCCCCAGAGTGAACTACACTCACTTCTTCAGAGCATAGACTTCCCCTCCCTCACGGACCCCCAAATAGAACTTTTAGAAGCGCCCATCACTGAAGAATGTATCATGGAAGCGATAGCGAGTTTACCAACATCCAAAGCCCCAGGCTCAGATGGCCTCCCATTAGAATTATATTCTCAGTTCCAGGAGGTCCTCCTCCCTAAACTACAAGCACTATACTCCCACGTTTACGAGTCCGGCACACTCCCGCGCACCATGGGCGAAGCCCTTATTGTCCTTATCCCGAAGCCAGGAAAAGACCCTTTCTACCCTGAATTATATTGCCCCATTTCCCTCCTACAATTAGATGTCAAAATACTGGCCAAAATTCTCGCCCTAAGACTTAATAAAGTAATACTTATGCCGCGTACACACGAGCAGACTTTACGGCAGACTTTGCGCGGCGGAAGGGATTTCGACTGACAATTCGATTGTGTGTGGGCTCCAGCGGACTTTGTTTTCTCAAAAGTTGGACGGACTTAGATTTGAAACATGTTTTAAATCAATCCGTCGAAATCGAGTCCGAGCGAAAAGTCCGCTCGTCTGTATGCTAGTTCGACGGACAAAAAGCCACGCTAGGGCAGCTATTGGCTACTGGCTATGAACTTCCTTATTTTAGTCCGGTCGTACGTCATCACGTACGAATTCGACGGACTTTGGTGGATTGTGTGTAGGCAAGTCCGTTCATTCAGAAAGTCTGTCGTAAATTCCTTCGAAAAGTCCGCCGGGCAAAGTCTGCCATAAAGTCCGTCCGTGTGTACGCAGCATTAGACTCATTCACGCCGATCAAACAGGCTTTATGCCCAATAACACTGCATTTAATTTACGGAGATTATTCATGAACCTCCAAGCCACACATGACAACGTTGGCTCGAGGGTGGTGGTTAGCCTGGATCCCGCCAAGGCATTTGATTCAGTGGAGTGGAGCTACTTGTGGGAATGCCTTCATAGGTTTGGCTTCGGCCCTAGATTCATCAGGTAACTCCAACTCCTCTATCAGTCTCCCATAGCCCGGATCCAAGTTAACGGCAAGACCTCCGACCCTTTTTCTTTGTCCCGAGGAACCCGCCAGGGATGCCCTAAATCCCCTATGTTGTATGCTCAACACTGAGGTAATCAGTCTCTATGCGGACGATATGCTCATTTATCTGGAAGATGCAGACCCTTCATTAACAGCAGCCCTACGTTTAATTCAACAATTTGGCACTTTCTCGGGACTGCAGATTAATTGGTCCAAATCCCAAATCCTTCCTATTGATGTCACAGTCACCGCCCCCACGGCCGCACAGGAGGCTCTCCCCCTAGTGAGGACCAACCAGATTAAGTATCTGGGTATACAATGCTCCTGCTCCCTTATGGACTACACACACCTAAACTTATAACCAATGTATGACCTCCACAAAAATAAAACCCAAATCTGGTGCAGACCCCCTCTAGGAGTCATGGGTCGCATTAACTTAGTGAAGATGATCCTCCTACCCAAATTACTCTACCTTTTCTGGCATGCCCCACTATACATTCCAGCCCACGTGTTTAGATCCATGGAATCCATACTTAACACGTTTGTATGGAGCCCGTCCAGGCACAAGAAAATCATGGCAGACTCTCAAACGTCCCGTTCACCTGGGGGGGCACGGCCCTTCCCGACCTCGCACTACATTATATAGCCTCCCAACTGTCCCATTTCTATTACATTAACAACCATGACAAGCTCCGCTACTCTACATTAGTATGTACATCAGCTACTGATGTAGTGGCCCATCCCTTTCAGATACTCTTCTGCAAGCACCGGGGCTTTCTCCGCTTAGGCGCCAGACAACATATGTTACTACATCACGGGAAAATTTGGCAGCGAGCACAAATCATCACTGGGGCTCCCCCCCGGCATGCTCACACGCCGCTCTGGGATAACCCTCAACTCCCTGAATTGATGACCGTCCCCGACCACAAAATATGGGTCGCCCACAGAATTATATACCTGTCCCAGGTTATCAATGGAGGCGCTGTTAAAACATTCCAGGCCCTCAAAGATGAATTTGCTCTCCCCAACCACATGCTGTTCCGCTACCTCCAGGTCCGTCATGCCCTCCAGTCTCAATTCAGTGCTTCCATCCCTAGGCTGGAATCGGTGACCCTGGCAGATATAGTCCTCGGTGAGGACTCCAAGAAATTTATCTCATGTCTGTACAATCACCTTCTTCTGCCCTCGGCCACCACTCTCATGCATATCAGCTGAAAACGAAATGGGAGACTGATCTGGGGGAGATAGATGATAAGCATTGGGGGGAAATACTAGAGGCCTGTAGAAAAGTATCTCCTAAATCAGTGATGGCAAACCTTGGCACCCCAGATGTTTTGGAACTACATTTCCCATGATGCTCCTGCACTCTGCAGTGTAGCTGAGCATCATGGGAAATGTAGTTCCAAAACATCTGGGGTGCCAAGGTTCGCCATCAATGTCCTAAATTATCAGACCATCTTACTCACCTATATATCCTCCACAGATCTTACCTTACTCCTTCCCATTTATCCAGGTACAAACAAGATGCCGACCCAACCTGCCCCAGGTGCGGTGACAATGACAGTACTTTCTACCGCCTAATATGGTCCTGCCCACCCATTCAGCAATACTGGTCACAAGTTGTCAAATTCCTCCATGACTACATGGGTTCCCCCCTATCACTATGCCCACGCCAATGCCTGCTTGACCTCCTTCCTCTCCCAGAGGAGGAAAAGTCTCTAGTAATATTCCTACAGGAAACCCTGTTCACTGCCAGAATGCAGAATAGCCGTATTGTGGCTAAGATCTACTTCCCCTACCATCCAGCAATGGAAAAGGGCTGTGAATCTCACTCTCCCCTATAAAAAAAAGTCCTATACTCTCACCGGGGATGCCCCGGTAAGTTTAACAAAATCTGGGACAGATGGGTGGATGACTCCTCCACCAGCACCGACTAGGGCTACCTGTTTCTCTGCCCTGTTGGTATGCTTGTTTAGCTAATATCATCAATACTCACTTCTGCCATTGTTATGTGGACTCATGCTCCTGGCAACAATGGCTGGTAATAACCTTGCAGTTAGTATGATGTGTCAGACGTTTTGTTAAAATACTGTCATTTTACGTTTGGTGCTTGTTGCACCTCGCACCCTGCTTGTAACAATCTATATTGACTCTTATGCTCAATAAGCTTCATTTTTTGATTTAAAAAAAAATGTTGTTTAACATTTCTTACAAAGAAATATGTGAAAAGTGTGTGTGTGTGTGTGTGTGTGTGTGTGGGGGGGGGGGGGGCATTTGTATTCAGCCCCCTTTACTCTGATACCCCTAACTAAAATCTAGTGGAACCAATTGCCTTCAGAAGTCACCTAATTAATAAATAGAGTCCACCTGTGTGTCATTTAATCTCAGTATAAATACAGCTGTTCTGTGAAGCCCTCAGAGGTGTGTTAGAGAACCTTAGTGAACAAACAGCATCATGAAGGCCAAGGAACACACCAGACAGGTCAGGGATAAAGTTGTGGAGAAGTATAAAGCAGGGATAGGTTATAAAAAAATCTCTCAAGCTTTGATCATCTCACGGAGCTCTGTTCAATCCATCATCGGAAAATGGAAAGAGTATGGCACAACTGCAAACCTACCAAGACATGGCCGTCCACCTAAACTGACCGGCCGGGCAAGGAGAGCATTCATCAGAGAAGAGCCAAGAGGTCCATGGTAACTCTGGAGGAGCTGCAGAGATCCACAGCTTAGGGGGGAGAATCTGTCCACAGGACAACTATTAGTCGTGTTCTCCACAAATCTGCCCTTTATGGAAGCGTGACAAGAAGAAAGACATTGGTGAAAGAAAGTCATAAGAAGTCCTGTTTGTAGTTTGTGAGAAGCCATGTGGAGGACACAGCAAACATGTGGAAGAAGGTGATCTGGTCAGATGAGACCAAAATTCAACTTTTTGGCCTAAAAGTAAAAAGCTATGTGTGGGGAAAACTAACACTGCACATCACCCTGAACACACCATCCCCACTGTGAAACATGGTGGTGGCAGCATCATGTGGTGGGGATGCTTTTCTTCAGCAGGGACAGGGAAGCTGGTCAGAGTTGATGGGAAGATGGATGGAGACAAATACAGGACAATCTTAGAAGAAAACCTGTTAGAGTCTACAAAAGACTTGAGACTGGGGCGGAGGTTCACCTTCCAGCAGGACAACGACCCGAAACATCCAGCCAGAGCTACAATGGAATGGTTTAGATCAAAGCATATTCATGTGTTAGAATGGCCCAGTCACAGTCCAGACCTAAATCACATTGAGAATCTGTGGCAAGACTTGAAAATTGCTGTTCACAGACGTTCTCCATCCAATCTGACAGAACTTGAGATATTTTACAAAGAAGAATGGGCAAAAATGTTCCTCTCTAGATGTGCAAAGCTGGTAGAGACATCCCCTAAAAGACTTGCAGCTGTAATTGCAGAGAAAGGGGGTTCTACAAAGTATTGACTCCGGGGGGCGCCATACAAATGCCCCCCCACACTTTTCACATATTTATTTGTATCATTTATCATTTTCCTTCCACTTCACAATTATGTGCCACTTTGTGTAGGTCCATCACATAAAATCCCAATAAAATACATTTACGTTTTGGGTTGTAACATGACAAAATGTGGGAAATTTCAAGGGGTATGAATACTTTTTCAAAGCGCTGTATGTCTCTGCCATGCTATGGCAGCTTCTATATAAACAAGGCCAAGGATAAATCCAAGGAAAAATTCTAAGCTTACTTACCGACCATCCCGCGGACAACCGAATCAACCTGTCTAAACAGTATGCGTTAAAAACAGGGGTTTAGTCTGCATAAGCTACAGGCCAGGTCAAGGCACCCCGGTATCTGTAGTTCTTATCACTGACTCCACATTGGAAGCACATACATTCTGATGAGTAGGTGGAGGGCAGATGGACTGAAGGGAGCCCCACCCCTTCTTAAAGGTACAGGAGCGCACTGAACACCCAGCAAATCGCACAATGGCTGCAAAGGTGTCAGTGCGCAGCCTGACCAATATAACATTGTTGCAAAAAAAGGGGTCCACTACCCCCACCTATGACCGGCCATTACGGTAAGCAGCATTGGAGGGCAAATAGATATAAAGAAGGCCAAGGATAAATCCAAGGAAAAATTCCAAGCTTACTTACCGATTAGCCCGCGGACAACCGAATGAACCTGTCTAACAGTATGCGTTAAAGAACTACAGATACCAGGGTGCCTTGGCGAGGCTCTGTAGCTTACCCATGTATTTGCAAATGTGTGCAGACCAAACCCCTGTTTTTAATGCATACTGTTGGACAGGTTGATTCGGTTGTCCGCAGGCTGGTCGGTAAGTAAGCTTGGAATTTTTCCTTGGATTTATCCTTCTTCATATCTTTTTGCAACAGTGGCGGAATTATAGGGGTCGCTGTAGTCGCATTTGCGACTGGGCCCTGTTATTCTGCCGCTGTGGGGGGGGGCCCAAGACCCGGCATCTCCCCCTGCACCCCTGGCTGTCCGTTTAACATGCGGGGGGGGGTGACGTGGGAGGCGGCGATCGGCAGCTCTATGGTGTCCGCGAGCTGCAGGATCTCCCTGGGGCTTGTAGTTCTTTCTCCGAATGTATACAATGGAGAGGGGAGGGGCCTCTGACCCACGCATGTATCAGCTTCACTCTTCAGTGAGTCGATCTGCTTCATTACTTGTCTTGATGATACATGGCCGGGTCAGAGGCTCCTCCCCTCTCCAGTGGATACAGTCAGAGAGAGAACTACAAGCCCCAGGGAGATCTCTCCGCCTGTGGACACCATAGAGCTGCCGATCACCGCTTCCCACCAAACCCCAGTCGGGGGGTACAGAGAAATGCTGGCGGTCCAAGGTGCACAGCAGAGACCAGCCAGGTACAGGGGAACCTCTGGAAGGGGGGGGGGGGTGACTCAGGGTTGCCAACCGCCAGTAAATTTACTGACCGTTTGTCAAAATTCTGTGATTTTTTTACAACTGCCAGTAAATATCAGGGGCTGATAATTTCATGCTGTGTTGACTTTTTAAGTGTAAATCAAGCAAATTACTTTGTTATCGGTATTGTGAGTGTTACCATATCATGTTTATACTGTTCAAATATTCACTGTGTTAGTTTTCAATAGGAGTTCCATTATTTCTCAGGTCTCCAGTAAAAAATGCGCTCCGCCAGTAAACTTTCCATGTTTTGTCAGTAATAAATGCTGCGGGAAATTGGCAACCCTGGGGTGGCTGTCTGGGGACCCTGATGCAAGGGGGGGGGGGCCTCTGGGGACCCTAAAGTAAGGGGGAGGGCTCTCTGGGGACCCTGATGTAAGGGGGAGGGCTCTCTGGGGACCCTGATATAAAAGGGACTCTCTGGGGACCCTAAAGTAAGGGGAGGCTCTCTGGGGACCCTGATGTAAGGGGGGCTCTCTAGGGACTCTGATGTAAGGGGGGCTCTCTGGGGACTCTGATGTAAGGGGGGGGGGGCTCTCTGGGGACCCTGATGTAAGGGGGGGCTCTCTGGGGACCCTGATGTAAGGGGGAGGCTCTCTAGGGACCCTGATGTAAGGGGGGGGGCTCTCTGGGGACCCTGATGTAAGGGGGGGCTCTCTGGGGACGCTGAAGTAAGGGGGCTCTCTGGGGACCCTGAAGTAAGGGGGGATCTCTGGGGAGCCTGATGTAAGGGGGGGAGGCTCTCTGGGGACCCTGATGTAAGGGGTGGCTCTCTGGGGACCCTGAAGTAAGGGAGGCTCTCTGGGGAGCCTGATGTAAGGGGGGGGGGGGCTCTCTGGGGACCCTGATGTAAGGAAGGGGCTCTCTGGGAACTCTGATGTAAGGGGGGCTCTCTAGGGACCCTTATGTAAGGAAGGGGCTCTCTGGGAACTCTGATGTAAGGGGGGGCTCTCTAGGGACCCTGATGTAAGGGGTGGCTCTCTGGGGACCCTGAAGTAAGGGGGGGGCTCTCTGGGGACCCTGATGTAAGGGGGGCTCTCTGGGGAACCTGAAGTAAGGGGGGCTCTCTGGGGACCCTGATGTAAGGGGGCTCTCTGGGGATCCTAAATTAAGGGGGGCCTCTGGGGACCCTAAAGTAAGGGGGGCCCTCTGGAGACCATGATGTAAGGGGGGGCTCTCTGGGGACCCTGATGTAAGGGGGGATCCGCACTGTAACATATATTATATGTAACAATATTTTATATATATATATATATATATATATATATATATATATATATATATATATACACACACGTATATTATATACACGTGTATGCCCGCCCATGCGTATGATTTTCTTTGCATCGCTGCTATGGCCTCTAGCCCCAGATCTTTTGTAGACTTAGCAATGCCCCTGGTGGGGGCTCTTCATAGTTTCTTGCACAGAGGTCCTAAAGATTCTAGTTACGCCTCTGTTTTGCAACTATGGCAGCTTCTAACATTTCATAAAATGTCAGGCTGGAGTTGTTTATACCTTTTCTCTTGCACCAGCAATTCATCTACAAATTGTTCCTGATGCCATTCACCCGCCTCACCGCAGCCAGGCGGTCCTCTTGGTCCCTTTCCCTGCAGCAGATCTCTGCTGTGTATTGTGGAAAGGATTCTCTCCCCATACAGTTACCATAATCCAGTATTTCTTGCCATAGTGGTTCTTAAAAGAAATCACTTACCTCATAACTTACCTCCTCCCCATTCATTTGCACAAACCCGGCACTGCCACTCTTCTTGTAATTTCAGATGTGCTGCTGTTATTTTTGCAACCCTTGAGAAGGACCGAGCCCTTCCTGACTGAGGAACGCTGCGGTATAGGTTGGTGCTATATCAGTAATGATCTCTCCTTCTGCTCCTTTCACCCTCTCACCAAAAGGTATCATAAGGGTTTGATATCCATTAGGGGGCGCTCAACCACTGCAGATTAAAAAAAAAACAAAAAAACAGACAGGTGACATGATTGAGAGAAGATGCAGGGTTATGGCAGAGCTTATAAGGAGGTATCAATTCTTTTCCAGATACATTATATTGGTCAGAAGTATTGGGACGCCTGCCTTTACCCGCACAGGAACTTTAATGACATCCCAGTTTTATGTTGGCCATACACTATACGAAAAAATGCTCAAACCCATTTTTGAAAAACGAACGTACGGCCGTGAGAGCAAATGATAGTGCCATCATGTAATGACCGATTAAATCGTTCAGTGGGCATAAAGGAATCCATTTTTTAGTTTTTTTTTTACATATACCCAGTGCAGACAGTTCAGACGGGAAACACATTAACCTTTCAATTTATCATTCGTTCGGCAGAAAATTTCCACACTTGTCCTTCGTTTTTTGCGGCTCAAAAACGTCCCAACGATTATCAATTTTGTGCCCATTAATTGGCCGAAAAACTGTCTAAATGACTGAATTTCGTCCGATTTTTCATATAGTGTATGGCCAGTCTTAGTCTTTAGGGTTCAATATTGAGTTGGCTCCGCCCTTTGCAGCTATAACAGTTTCAACTCCTCTGGGAAGGCCGTCCACAAGGTTTAGGAGTGTGTCTATGGGAATGTTTGACCATTCTTCCAGAAGAGCATTTGTGAGGTCAGGCACTGATGTTGGACGAGAAGGCCTGGCTCGCAGTCTCCACTCTAATTCATCCCAAAGGTGTTCTATCGGGTTGAGGTCAGGACTCTGTGCAGGCCAGTCAAGTTCCTCCACCCCAAACTCGCTCATCCTTGTCTTTATGGACCTTGCTTTGTGCACTGGTCCAAATCATTTGGTGGAGGGGGGATTATGGTGTGGGGTTGTTTTTCAGGGGTTGGGTTGGCCCCTTAGTTCCAGTGAAGGGAACTCTTAAGGCGTCAGCATACCAAGACATTTTGGACAATTTCATGCTCCCAACTTTGTGGGAACAGTTTGGGGACGGCCCCTTCCTGTTCCAACATGACTACACACCAGTGCACAAAGCAAGGTCAATAAAGACATGGATGAGCGAGTTTGGGGTGGAGGAGCTTGACTGGCCTGCACAGAGTCCTGACCTCAACCTGATAGAACACCTTTGGGATAAATTCGAGCGGAGACTGCGAGCCAGGCCTTCTCATCCAACATCAGTGCCTGACCTCACAAATGCTCTTCTGGAAGGATGGTCAAACATTCCCATAGACACACTCCTAAACCTTGTGGGCAGCCTTCCCAAAAGAGTTGGATTTGTGGAGAACACGACTAATGCCGCGTACACACGGTCGGACTTTTCGTCTACAAAAGTCCGACAGCCTGTCCGACAGACTTCCGGCAGACCTGCGGCAGACTTTCTAACAAACGGACTTGCCTACACACGACCACACAAAAGTCCGACTGATTCGTACGTGATGACGCACACCGGACTAAAATAAGGAAGTTGATAGCCAGTAGCCAATAGCTGCCCTAGCGTGGGTTTTTGTCCGTCGGACTAGCATACAGACGAGCGGATTTCGGGGTCCGTCGTAGTTACGACGTAAAGATTTGAAGCAAGTTCCAAATGTAAAGTCCATCGGATTTGAGGCTGAAAAAGTCAGCTGAAAGTCCGGGGAAGCCCACACACGATCGGATTGTCGGCCAGCTTTAGTCCGTCTGACTTTTGTAGACGAAAAGTCCGCTCGTGTGTACGCGGCATAATAGTTGTCCTGTGGACAGATTCTCCCACCTGAGCTGTGGATCTCTGCAGCTCCTCCAGAGTTACCATGGACCTCTTGGCTCTTCTCTGATGAATGCTCTCCTTTCCCGGCCGGTCAGTTTAGGTGGACGGCCATGTCTTGGTAGGTTTGCAGTTGTGCCATACTCTTTCCATTTTCGGATGATGGATTGAACAGAGCTCTGTGAGATGTTCAAAGCTTTGGGATATTTTTTTATAACCTAACCCTGCTTTATACTTCTCCACAACTTTATCCCTGACCTGTCTGGTGTGTTCCTTGGCCTTCATGATGTTGTTTGTTCGCTAAGGTTCTCTAACAAACCTCTGAGGGCTTCACAGAACAGCTGTATTTATACTGAGATTACATTACACACAGGAGGACTCTATTTACTACTTAGGGGACTTCTGAAGGCAATTGGTTCCACTAGATTTTAGTTAGGGGTATCAGAGTAAAGGGGGGGGGGGGAAGTAAATAAAAATGCCCCCCCCCCCTCCCACACTTTTCACATATTTATTTGTAAAAAATGTTGAAAACCATTTATCATTTTTCTTCCACTTCACAATTATGTGCCACTTTGTGTTGGTCCATCACATAAGATAGTGGGTCATTTGGTCTTGTGGCTCTGAGGAAGAGGGTTCTCCCTTGAAAACGCGTCAGTCTAGTCATTACGGACATCTTCTGGTCTCCTTGCACGTTTGGAGTATTCCAGCAGTCCTAGAGGCGTTCACTGTAGATTGTGCTTTGACATGCGTATATACCAAATACGTTTGTGAGTATTCTATGTGTCACCTTTTATTCTCTAATAAATGTGTATAATGGAGTTGCACTAGGTCGGTGCGCCCGTCTCTTGTTTTTTTCACGTTGGTGTGTCCTATGACTGCATACTTTTGCTAAAAGGTGTCCCTCGTTGCCATCTCAAAAAAGTTGGGAGGTATGTGAGAGGCTGGCAGTGGGGGGGGGGGGGGGGCTAATCTGTGTCAGATATTTGTGAACACAGCCAAGAACTGCACAGGCAACAGGCTTTGCATGATCATGATTGAGCCAGTTAACTGTAGATGTAGCAGGGCTGTCTTTAAGGCGGGGCAAAAGGGGCAGCTGCCCCAGGCCCAGTCATTGTTGTGGGGCCCAAAGCAGCTGCCCCTTGAGGCTACACTGCTTGAAAATAGTTGACAAGTGGATTTGGGGGGGGGGGGCAAGAAAATGTTTGCCCGGGGTCCAATCAATATTAAAGACGGCCCTGGCAGGAGCGTGTCCTTTCCCTTCACATTTTGTGCTAAAAAGTGTTTTTGCCCATCTCTGAGTGTTGGAAGGTGCAGCTATAACGGATGGCCAATCAGAGCCAAATCATGAGGTCAGACTGAAGGAGGACTGAGAGATTGCTGCGTGATCGCTATCCCTCTGATAAAGTCCCCGCCCAGAGGCAAAACGCGTAAGGGGTGGAGCTCTATAGAGTGGGGTGGAAGAGAATGCAGAGGAATAGAGTAAGCGAGCCCGGCACTTATGGCGGCTGTAACCCTAAAAAAAAAAATTGATCCTGTTCCTACTTAAGGCCCGGTTGGGCAAATGGCCATACAGGTACATCTCCTTTTCATCGCGGCATTGTGGGCACGCAACCCGCCGCGTACTCTGTGACCGTGCCCGCGGCTCCCGCGGACTCGATGCCTGCCGGGGGCTCGCAATCGTGTCACGGAGCGGAAGAACGGGGAGATGTCTATGTAAACAAGGCGTTTCCCCGTTCTGCCTAGTGACATGACAGGGATTTACAGTCCCTGTGATTGGGAGCGGTGATCGCTGTCATGTCAGTGGTAGCCCATCCCCTCCCCCACAGTTAGAATCACTCCCTAGGACACACTTAACCCCTTGATCGCCCCCTAGAGTTTAACCCTTTCCCTGCCAGTGTCATTTACACAGTAATCAGTGCATTTTTATAGCACTGATCGCTGTATAAATGTGAATGGCCCCAAAATGGTGTCAAAAGTGTCCGATGTGTCCACCATAATGTCGCAGTCACGATAAAAATCGCAGATCGCCGCCATTACTAGTAAAAAAAAAATATATATATATATAATAAAAAGGTCATAAATCTATCCCTTATTTTGTAGACACTATAACTTTTGCCCAAACCAATCAATATACGCTTATTGCGATTTTTTTTTTAAACAAAAATATGTAGAAGAATACGTATCGGCCTAAACTGATGAAGAAATTTGTTTTTTTAAATATTTTTTGGGGGGATATTTATTATAGCAAAAAGTAAAAAATATTGCTTTTTTTTTCAAAATTGTCGCTCTTTTTTTTGTTTATAGCGCAAAAAATAAAAACCGCAGAGGCGATCAAATACCACCAAAAGAAAGATCTATTTATGGGGAAAAAAAGGACGTCAATTTTTTTTTTTGGCGCAACGTCGCACGACCGCGCAATTGTCAGTTAAAGTGACGCAGTGCCGTATCACAAAAAGTGGTCTGGTCAGGAAGGGGGTAAATCCTTCCGGGGCTGAAGCGGTTAAAGCCTGAATAACAGCACAGTGCTTGTGCTGTGTAATTTGTCCATTTCTATAATCTAAAATACCTGGTTGATCCTCCCTAGTCTCAGTGCTGATCTGCTCCCCGCCCCCTCCCTTCCGCACCTGCTGCTATAATACTAAATCCTGCTAAAGTAACTGTGTTTTATTCCTAGAATCCCCCGTGTTAGATGTAGGCATGTGCCCCAGTGTATGTTCTTTATAAAAAATATGCAGCTTCATACCCTTTTTCAGAGTACCTCTCGGCGCTCACGTGACCGCCCGCCACTCTCCTCCTCCCCCCCTCCTCCCAGCTGTTATCAGCGGGGGGGGGGGGGGGTAATTCTCAGCCCTTCCCACTGTAGTTCTCAGATCAGGGGAGGAGAGCGGCGGGCAGTCATGTGAGCGCCTAGCGGCGCTCTGAAAATAGGGTTTGAAGCTGCATATTTTTTATAAAGCACATACACTGGGGCACATGCCTACATCTAACACGGGGGATTCTAGGAAAAAAACAAAGTGGCTTAACAACCACTTTAAGGGGACAGTGTAAAAATTAAATATAATATATGGATATTACTCCACAAGCTGCAGCCTTCATGTATGTTGCCCCCTAGTGGTGGTCTGAAGGCGAGTTTATGCATTTGATCTGTGGTGCGCCAGTGGTAGTGCACATTTTAATGTCAGTGAATTTCCACGTTTTTTTTTTTTTATAAATAAAATAATAATGTTATATGGAAAGAACTGTGATTTTCTTTATGTCTAAATTTTTAGGCATTGTGTCTGGATTTCCTGGTGTGTGTTTTTAACCACTTCAGCCCCGGAAGAATTTACCCCCTTCCTGACCAGAGCAGTGCGTCGCTTTAGCTGACAATTGCGCGGTTGTGCGACGCTGCACCCGAACAAAAAGTCCTTTTTTCCCCACAAATAGAGCTTTCTTTTGGTGGTATTTGATAACCAAAAAAAAAGAGCGACAATTTTGGTGTGTGTTTTTAACAACTTCAGCCCCGGAAGAATTTACCCCCTTCCTGACCAGAGCACTGCGTCGCTTTAGCTGACAATTGCGCGGTTGTGCGACGCTGCACCCGAACAAAAAGTCCTTTTTTCCCCACAAATAGAGCTTTCTTTTGGTGGTATTTGATAACCAAAAAAAAAAGAGCGACAATTTTGAAAAAAAAACCCAATATTTTTTACTTTTTGCTATAATAAATATCCCCAAAATATATATATATAAAAAAAAATTCTTTCTCAGTTTAGGCTGATATGTTTTCTTCTACTTATTTTTGGTAAAAAAAAGCAATAAGTGTATATTTATTGGTTTGCGCAAAAGTTATAGCGTTTTCAAAATAGGGGATAGGTTTATGGCATTTTTATTATTATTTTTTTTCTTTGATCAGTAATGGCGGCGATCTGCGATTTTTTTATCATGACTGCGACATTATGGCAGACACATCGGACACTTTTGACACAATTTTGGGACCATTGTCATTTATACAGCGATCAGTGCTATAAAAATGCACTGATTACTGTGTAAATGACACTGGCAGGGAAGGGGTTAAACACTAGGGGGCGATCAAGGGGTTAAGTGTGTCCTAGGGAGTGATTCTAACTGTAGGGGGGATGAGCTCACTAGAACATGATAGAGATCACTGCTCCCAATGACAGGGAGCAGTGATCTCTGTCATGTTGCTAGGCAGAACAGGGAAACGCATTGTTTTGCCTCTCCTTATCGTAATCGCGGTCTGCCGGCGAACATCGAGTTCCCGATAGGCGGCAAATTCAAAGGGACATCCATTTGCCTGCCTGTGCCATTCTGCCAACATACATCTATGTGCGGCGGTCGGCAAGCGGTTAAACAATAAGACCCCTTAACACTGGGGCAGTTTTCAGGCATTTTAGTACTAAAAATAGCGACTATAAAGCGCCTGAAAACTGCCTCTCATGCCACACCAGTGTGAAAGCCTGTGTGCTTTCACACTGGGGCGGTGCGCTGGCAGGACGGCAAAAAAATTCCTGCAAGCAGCATCTTTTGGGGCGGTGTAGGAGCGCTGTATACAACACTCCTACACTGCCCCTGCCCATTGGAATAAATGGGCAGCGCTTCCAAAGCGCCCGAAAAGAGCTTCGGAAGTGCAGCAAAATGGGCGGTTTCAACCCTTTCTTCCGCTAACGGGGGTTAAGAGCGCCCCGCTAATGGCCAAAAAGCATCGCTAAAACAACGGTAAAGTGCCGCTAAAACGAGCGGCGCTTTACCGCCAATGTGTGAAAACAGGCAAAGAAAACATGCCATAAATCAAAGATTAATCAACCCAAAGAGCGCAGTATAGGGGGGGGGGGGGGGGGGGCAGAAGGGCATAGCACAGGAGGAGTCAGGAGGGCACAATACTGGGATCAGGAGGGCACAGTGCTGGGATCAGGAGGGCACAATGCTGAGATCAGGAGGGCACAGTGCTGGGATCAGGAGGGCACAGTGCTGAGATCAGGAGGGCACAATACTGGGATCAGGAGGGCACAATACTGGGATCAGGAGGGCACAGTGCTGAGATCAGGAGGGCACAGTGCTGAGATCAGGAGGGCACAGTGCTGGGATCAGGAGGGCACAATACTGGGATCAGGAGGGCACAATGCTGGGATCAGGAGGGCACAATGCTGAGATCAGGAGGGCACAGTGCTGGGATTAGGAGGGCACAATGCTGGTATCAGGAGGGCACAATGCTGGGATCAGGAGGGCACAATGCTGAGATCAGGAGGGCACAGTGCTGGGATCAGGAGGGCACAATGCTAGGATCAGGAGGGAAAAATATGCTGGGATCAGGAGGGCACAGTGCTGAGATCAGGAGGGCACAATACTGGGATCAGGAGGGCACAATACTGGGATCAGGAGGGCACAGTGCTGAGATCAGGAGGGCACAGTGCTGAGATCAGGAGGGCACAGTGCTGAGATCAGGAGGGCACAATACTGGGATCAGGAGGGCACAGTCATCCCGGGACAGCTTAGAAAAAAAGTGTGACTATCCTGTCAAATCCTGGGACAGTTGGTTCTTATGATGTAATGCAAGATTATCATGGGGCCCCCATCCACCTAGGGCCACCTAGTGCCCAGGGGTGCCCATGCATTAAGACATCCCTGTGAGCTGCTAGTGGTGACGGGGTGTGCCGCACCAGGTTTTTTCTACATCATGGAAGAAATGAAAAGTGGAAAAAAAAAATTTCTTTTTTTTTTTAAGACATATACACGTGGACTGTTAAATATAACACAATTTCATTGGTTTTGGTGTTTTTTCTTAATTTATTTGTTTCTTCACAAACATATGGTGGATATAGTGCAGCGCTGAGTCACTTTTTATTTATATACTTGATGCCAAAGTGTATGGATTTGAGCAGCATCACATTTTATATATGGTGTATGTCACTTTTTTTTTTTTAGTTAATAGTAAGGGTGTACGCAAGGGTATTTATACTATAGGCTTGAGCAATGATATGCAACCAACGCTGGAGTAAGTACAAGTGTAATTGTAGATTTTTTAGCATAAATTGCCCCCCCCCCCACCCCCCTATCCTGCTATGTATCCATAGTATATGACATTTAGTTATGTTGTAAACTTTTTATTTATTTATTTTTTATTTTTTTTTATATTGCCTAAACTGTTGGCGCTTTATAAATCCTGAATTATAAATAAATTAGTATTAATAATAGGGAGGTAGATTTATTAAAGACAAATATACTGTGAACTACAAATGCACTTGGAAGTGCAGTGCTCTATATCTGAGGGGAAGCTCTGCTGATTTTTATCATCCAATCATGTGCAAGAAAAAAATGCTGCTTGTTTTATTTTCCTTGCATGTTCCCCTCGGATCTAGAGCAGCTACACTTGCAGCGCACAGACTATTTGCCTGTAAATCAGCCCCACTGTGTCCTCCACTGAGCTGCAGCACTATCCCTAAATTCTCATGCTGTAATTAGCAGATTGGCCACAAGATGTCCCCATAGTCCTTCTAGACCAGACTTTGTATTATATTGCTATCCTAGGACTCAGCTGGGAGGGGGACAATGAGGAGGACAATGAGGACAATGAAGAGGACAATGAGGAGGACAATGAGGGGCACCTAAAAAAAACCTCTCCAATATTCAGCATTTTCGGATAAATATCAGGGCAATGCCTTTGGCCTACCACGTCCTTCTTTCCCACATCTAAGTCTACATCTGGCCTCTTGTATTTGGCCTCCTCGAAATGTAGAGCATTTAAAATAAGCCGAGGACTTACAAAAGGTTCAAGAGAAATATCTGACCCCTTTGACTTCAATTCATCTTCAGCGTGAACTCCGACCTCCCATCTTACGCTGACGTATCTTTATGATGTCGCCGGATTGATGGATTATTTAGAAGAAAGTCCCAGCCTGTCACATGTTACCTGCCTGTCATCTCTTGTTTTGTCCCTTTAAAGATGAAGTTTAATCTGCTTCTGTTTTGCTTTCCCTACCCCCCAACCCCCTTAACATACTAAGGCAATTTTTAAATAAAACTTTTCTGTGTTCATTACAGACCTTATTTTAGATACAGTGATATCATCACCGGGTCCCTGTGCTTCTCTATGCAATGCAGGCAGTTCATGGCTGGTGGGAGGGGCCAGCAGGGGGCTGTACAGAGCTTCCTGAAAACATCACAGCCCCCTACCTCAGTACTTCTCTCCAGAGTCCTCAGTCCTGATGCAAACAGTGGGCTGGCTCTTGGGAGGAGCTATGCAAATATCAAAATGCCTTGATGGTTGTTCTTTAAATCACGGACTGTGAGCTCCTCACAATGTGCTTTAGAAGCTGCAGCAAATCAGCAGAAGCCCGCCTCATTGGCTGGCTGGGGGACATCCAGCATCATCTTGCGCTTTCCTCCCCAGCCTGACTGTCCCTGGCCCGTCCCTTTTATGGATTTCACTTCTTTCAATCATGGAGGTTCAGCATCACATGTGGGTGTTAGCTAGGGTGGTCTGCATGCACATACAGCCTCCCTAGAAATGCCCACTCCTCCAGACTGACACCCACCTATCAAGGCATTTTGATATTTGCATAACTCCTCCCACTCCTCCAGACTGACACCCACCCATCAGGAATTTGGATATTTGCATAACTCCTCCCACTCCTCCAGACTGACACCCACTCATCAAAGCATATTGACATTTGCATAACTCCTCCCACTCCTCCAGACTGACACCCACCCATCAAGGCATTTTTATATTTGCATAACTCCTCCCACTCCTCCAGACTGACACCACCCATCAAGGCATTTTTATATTTGCATAACTCATCCCACTCCTCCAGACTGACACTCACCCATCAAGGCATTTTTATATTTGCATAACTCCTCCCACTCCTCCAGACTGACACCCATCCAGACTGAGGATGTTCAAGGTATTGATGCCCAGAGATGTGATCTGCACTGGAGAGTCAGTTTGCACACAATATAACACTGTTATGCGGTCAGCAAGTGGTTCATTTTTATTGTTTTAATTAATTTTGGTGTTGGTACACATCCTCCATGGCAGTGCCCAGCTTCCCAGGGCCGTCTTTAATTTGGGCCCGGGGCAAACATTTTCTTGCCCCCCCCCCCCATTCTGAGACATACAAAAAATAGCAGGTGGACTCAAAATCAGTTTACTGCAGCAGATTATGCAGCGATTGCAATTGGTTGCCAGAGGTTACAGCCTATCCTTACCGCTCACTGGCTGGTTGCTAGAGGTTACAACACATAATTTCTGTTTGCCGATTGGTTGCTAGAGGTTACTGCACATTATTATTGCTCACTGATTGGTTGTTAGGGGTTACAGCATATCCTTACCACTCACTGATTGGTTGCTAGGGGTTACAGCACATCCTTACCACTCACTGATTGGTTGATTACAGCAAATCACTACTGTTCACTGATTGGTTGTTACATGTTAATGCACATTATTACCACTCACTGAGAAGTGGAGCAATCCCAAACAACTGAGCAAGTAAAGCAGCACATTAATAGAAATACTACAGGAGATGATCAGAGACTGCAAATATACTGCAGGAGATGACCAGAGACTGCGGACATGCTACAGGAGACAATCAGAGACTGTGAACATGCTACAGGTGACAATCAGTGACTGCGGACATGCTACAGGTGACAGTCAGAGACAGCGGACATGCTACAGGTGACAATCAGTGACTGTGGACATGCTACAGGTGACAGTCAGAGACAGCGGACATGCTACAGGTGACAGTCAGAGACTGCGGACATGCTACAGGTGACAGTCAGAGACAGCGGACATGCTACAGGAGACAATCAGAGACTGTGAACATGCTACAGGTGACAATCAGTGACTGCGGACATGCTACAGGTGACAGTCAGAGACAGCGGACATGCTACAGGTGACAATCAGTGACTGTGGACATGCTACAGGTGACAGTCAGAGACAGCGGACATGCTACAGGTGACAGTCAGAGACTGCGGACATGCTACAGGTGACAATCAGTGACTGCGGACATGCTACAGGTGACAGTCAGAGACTGCGGACATGCTACAGGTGACAGTCAGAGACTGCGGACATGCTACAGGTGACAATCAGAGACTGCAGACATACTACAGGTGACGGTCAGAGACTGCGGACATGCTACAGGTGACAGTCAGAGATTGCGGACATGCTACAGGTGACAATCAGAGACTGTGGACATGCTAGAGTTGACAGTCAGAGTCTCAGAGGCTGTGAACATGCTACAGGTGACAATCAGAGACTGCGGACATGCTACAGGTGACAGTCAGAGACTGCGGACATGCTATAGGTGACAGTCAGAGACTGCGGACATGCTACAGGTGACAATCAGAGACTGCGGACATGTTACAGGTGACAGTCAGAGACTGCGGACATGCTACAGGTGACAGTGAGAGACTGCGGACATGCTACAGGTGACAGTGAGAGACTGCGGACATGCTACAGGTGACAATCAGTGACTGCGGACATGCTACAGGTGACAGTCAGAGACTGCGGACATGCTACAGGTGACAATCAGAGACTGCGGACATACTACAGGTGACAGTCAGAGACTACGGACATGCTACAGGTGACAATCAGAGACTGCGGACATGCTAGAGTTGACAGTCAGAGTCTCAGAGACTGGGAACATGCTACAGGTGACAGTCAGAGACTGCGGACATGCTACAGGTGACAGTCAGAGACTGCGGACATGCTACAGGTGACAATCAGACTGCGGACATGCTACAGGTGACAATCAGAGACTGCAGACATGCTACAGGTGACAGTCAGAGACTGCGGACATGCTACAGGTGACAGTCAGAGACTGCGGACATGCTACAGGTGACAGTCAGAGACTGCGGACATGCTACAGGTGACAGTCAGGGACTGCGGACATGCTACAGGTGACAGTCAGAGACTGCAGACATGCTACAGGTGACAATCAGAAACTGCGGACATACTACAGGTGACAGTCAGAGACTGCGGACATGCTACAGGTGACAGTCAGGCACTGCGGACATGCTACAGGTGACAATCAGAGACTGCGGACATGCTAGAGTTGACAGTCAGAGTCTCAGAGACTGTGAACATGCTACAGGTGACAATCAGAGACTGCGGACATGCTACAGGTGACAGTCAGAGACTGCGGACATACTACAGGTGACAGTCAGAGACTGCGGACATGCTACAGGAGACAATCAGAGACTGCGGACATGCTACAGGAGACAATCAGAGACTGCGGACATGCTACAGGAGACAATCAGAGACTGCGGACATGCTACAAGTGACAATCAGAGACTGCAGACATGCTACAGGAGACAATCAGAGACTGCGGACATACTACAGGAGACAATCAGAGACTGCGGACATGCTACAGGAGACAATCAGAGACTGCAGACATTATACAGGAGATGGTCAGTGATCTTTCAGCAACGCACAGCTTTACAGTTGAATAACACAGCTCAGGGTTTCAGCAGTCAGGCATTTTATGGGTCTAAGGACATACCTAGCCAGCCGAACTCACTGCATACATTCAGAGGTCCGGGGGGCGGGGCTTCCACTCTCTGCTCTCACTACAACTGCTCCACCCTAAGCATACAGACATGGGGCGGGGTTAGAGCATCAGTGGAGCTCCCGGCCCCGCCCCCACACCTCTGTATTCCCAAGCCAGTATAGAGGGGGGCGGGGCCTGACGCTCCACTGGCGCTCCCACTCCGATCACTGCTCTCTCTACAGCCGCTCTGCTCTGTTCTGAGCATACAGGCTGCATAGGGAGGGGTCAGAGCATCAGCGGAGCTCCCGACCCCACCCCCTCTCTGCTGGCTAGCTCGGGAATACAGCCTCCCGTGTCTTCTGTGCGCTCTGTAAATCGCTGTCGGGGCCCCAATTCACAGGTAGCACGAGCTCAATGCTTTAGGCCCCCCAACAAAGATGGGGCCCAGGGCAGGTGCCCTGTTTGCCCTGCGTTAAAGACGGCCCTGCAGCTTCCCATGCACTTTGATTTGTTTTTAACCTTACAAAAGACCAGAAGTGAATAACAAAATACCCCCTCCCCCCTTAGATTTCAATGGAGTTTGCAGATAATTTCGTAAACTCTGAACTTCTAGAAAAATTCGGGAAACAGTTCATCCCAATCGGGGACACAGAGGGAAGTAAAACCTGGCCAAAATTGCATGCCTTCCAGTCCACAATGCAAAACTTAACCGCTTCAGCCCCGGAAGATTTTACCCCCTTCCTGACCAGAGCACTTTTTGCGATTCAGCACTGCATCGCTTTAACTGACAATTGCGAGGTCGTGCGACGTTGCACCCAAACAAAATTGACGTCCTTTTGTTCCCACAAAGAGAGCTTTCTTTTGGTGGTATTTGATCGCCTCTGCGGTTTTTATTTTTTGCGCTATAAACAAAGAATAACCGACAATTTTGAAAAAAATAAGCAATATTTTTTTACTTTTTGCTATAATAAATATCCCCCAAAAATATATGAAAAAAACGAATTTTTTCCTCAGTTTAGGCCGATGTGTATTCTTCTACATATTTTTGGTAAAAAAATCGCAATAAGTGTATATTGATTGGTTTGCGCAAAAGTTATAGCATCTACAAAATAGGGGATAGATTTATGGCATTTTTATTATAATTTTTTTTTATTAGTAATGGCGGCGATCTGCAATTTTTATCGTGACTGCGACATTATGGTGGACATATCGCACACTTTTGACACTATTTTGGGACCAT
Organism: Lithobates septentrionalis; assembly: GCA_037952835.1. Taxonomy (NCBI): domain Eukaryota; kingdom Metazoa; phylum Chordata; class Amphibia; order Anura; family Ranidae; genus Lithobates; species Lithobates septentrionalis. Next base: position 88,224 of record JBBDGP010004872.1, on the reverse strand, counting down.
TGTCATTTATACAGCGATCAGTGCTATAAAAATGCACTGATTACTGTGTAAATGACAATGGCAGGGAAGGGGTTAAACACTAGGGGGCAACCAAGGGGTTAAGTGTGTCCTAGGGAGTGATTCTAGCCCTGCCAGTTAAAGGGGACGTACACTGAGTGGTCCGGGTATTCCTTGCATTTCCAGTGTAGTAGGGCTATTCTGAGGCCGCCATATTTGTGTAGCCTCAGACTGCATTCTGGGAGCAAACTCCTTCATTCTCCTTCACTGGAGGCTTCTGAAATCTGGTGACGCATCATCAGGGAGGAGCAGTAAGGGGGTCACATCAATGGCCACAGAGTCCTGATGGTATTTCATTGGATAATCAGTAGAAAGAAAGCCAACGCATTTAGGGAGTTCAACCCTCCAACTCCACCCCCCCTATATCAGGGTTGGCTATCCTATTTCTCTACTTAGCTAACATAAAATCCTCTTGAACTCTTTAACCATTGGTGTGTGGGGCCCTTACTGCTTCTTACCAATGCCAGGAAGCTTGATCAACGAGACGGTCTTTCCTAACACGACATTAAAGCTGAACTCAACTCATATTTTATAATCTGATCACTGACCTCTGTGCAACTCTATGGAGGAACCCATCCGGGCTTAAAGCAGACCTCCGGCCGTCCCCCTCCCCTTTTTTTTTTTTTTTGGCCCTGCCTACCTGAAGGTGGTATCTGCACATTTCAGATACTTACCCATCCAATGGATCCAGCGTTGTCCCGCTGAGATCCTCCCATGTCTGGCCACAGCTCTGTCCTGCGCCACCATGTTCTCTCTCACGTCATTGAGAGGCCCGCCAGCTCCCATGGGTTTAGTGGGCGGGGCATCTTGATCATACGCCGATAGGCCTGGCTCCTCCTCGTTTCCTTGAATAAAAGGCTATGCCTCCTGGGCTAGGTGACATGTATAGCCCATGAGAAAAATGACATTTTTGTTGCAGGGGATGCCTCAAAACTGACTTGTATCTTAGGCAGACTTTTGGGAAAATTGGTAAGCCAATCACACAAGCAGGAAATGATGTTTCTGGGGAGTGGTCAGTATACATTCTGTGTACAGAACAACTCCATATAGTCATATTGCAATGCATTCTCAGAAAATTACAGCGGCTGCAGATTGAAAAGGAAAGGTCATTCTTAATAATATTCAATTACAATATGATTAGTGTCGCAATTATAGCCGTTTGTCTGTGTCCATGTGCGGAGTGAATGTGAATGGGAGTGACCTTATCAATCAGCTGCTGTACCGGCATTGTTCTAATGAGGAAAGTGACAGGGTCTTCATCCCTTTAGACGTGATTTCCCTTTGGAAGTATCTCACCAAAAATGAAATTTTTGCTGCAGGGGATGCCCAAAATCTGACTTGTATCTTAGTGCAGACTTCTTGGAAAATCTGTGAGCAAATCAAACCAGCAGAAAATGATATTTTCAGGGGGCGCTCTTTATACCATCTGTGTACAGAACACCTCCATGTTGGCATATTGAATTTTACAGATTACAGCGGCTGCAGATTGAAAAGGAAAGATCATTTTTAATAACATTCAATTACAATAAGATTTGTTGTTTCAATTGTATATGCTAGATTATTATTATTTTTTTTCTATTTTACCCTTTAAAACAGTCATCTTGGAACAGGAAGGGGCCGTCCCCAAACTGTTCACACAAAGTTGGGAGCATGAAATTGTCCAAAATGTCTTGGTATGCTGACGCCTTAAGTGTTTCTTTTACTGGAACTAAGAGGCCAAGCCCAACCCCTGAAAAACGACCCCACACCATAATCCCCCCTCCACCAAATGCACAAAGCTAGGTCCATAAAGACATGGATGAGCGAGTTTGGGGTGGAGGAACTTGACTGGCCTGCACAGAGTCCTGACCTCAACCCGATAAGGATGAATTAGAGCGGAGACTGCGAGCCGGGCCTTCTTGTCCAACATCAGTGCCTGACCTCACAAATGCTCTTCTGGAAGAATGGTCAAACATTCCCATAGACACACTGCTAAACCTTGTGGACGGCCTTCACAGAAGAGTTGAAGCTGTTATAGCTGCAAAGGGCGGGGCCAACTCAATATTGAACCCTACGGACTAAGACTGGGATGTCATTAAAGTTCATGTGTGTGTAAAGGCAGGCGTCCCAATACTTTTGTGAGCATAATGTCTATTTAAGTGCAGGCTCAGCAAGGGAAATCATTTTAAATTATATTAAAGAGGTTGTAAACCTCCAACCCCCCCCCCCCCCCCAAAATAAAAATTCCCTGCAAGACAAACGCATAATGAGCTAGTATGCATTGCATACTAGCACATTATGAAGTACTTACCTTAGAATGATGCCCTGGATCGGCGGCGGCACACCGCTCATATGGCTGACATGTTTCCCGGAGTTGCTTCCGGGTTTGCGGGCTCCGGCGCTGTGATTGGTCGGAGCCGCGACTATGTCACTCCTGCGCATGTGCGAGGGGGGCCGCCGGTCACGGGACACGGGCCCTGAAGTGCACATGCGCCGATGACGTTGGCGGCAGCGTCTATAGTGGATATCTCCTAAACATGGGAAAGTTTAGGAGATATTTACAGTGCCTATTATAGGCTTACCTGTAGGTGTAATTAAAGAAGAAGACTTTACTTCCTCAATGTGTAGTGTGTGAAGGTTTTGGATACAAAGTACAAATAATACAATAAAAATAAATAAAAAAATAGATACATTTGATACTTTGAAATAACAAACAGATATATTGTTGTCATTTTATGATTCTTTTGTATCCTGTTACATCTACTAATCCTGTTAGGAAGTAAGAAGCACCTCCATTGGAGGGGGGGAACCATTCAATTATTTATACTTTTTTTTTTTATATATTTCTTCTCTCCTTCGCCCTTTCTTTAATCAAAAAAAACAAAACATTTTATAGGGGGGTGCCTCTTTTTTTTTTGCCTGTGCTTCTACATTTCTGGTCTACACCAGAATGAAGCCCCCTGAAGACCCCAGAGACACCGAGAAGAGACCAACCACCTGATGATGTCACAAAAAAAAAAAAGATGGTGGACCGGTACGAGATGCAGCTTTTGGTGGATCACATCGGGTCAGCACTGGATTCACTGGGCGGGTGAATGTGCGATTTTAGCTCAACCCACCATACCAGGGATTAATATTAAAATAAAGCTGAGTTAAACTGCTATACTTACCTATACTCACCTCCCTTCACCGGTCCAACGTCCTTCACCGGTGCCGAGAAAGTTCCCCCGGCGGATAAGGACCCCCCCTGTACTGCACATGCGCTGCGCTTGCGCAGTACAAATGACTACGGAGCCGCCGAAAGTCTCCGAAGTTGAACAGCTGATCGTCAGCTCTACGCGGCGCCTGCGCACTACATTCTGCCCTGAGTCCAGGTTCGAGCCCCACCATCCAAGTGGACAAAAGAATAAAAATATGCCGAGCGAAGCGAGGCCGTGCCCGCAGCGTGGCGAGCGGCCCTGTTACAGGCGCTGTTATTTTCGGCGGCTCGTACTGCGCAAGCGCTGCGCCTGCACAGTACAGGGGGGTCCTTATCCGCCGGGGGGAGCTTTCTCGGCAGAACACCGGCATCTTCTATCGGGCTTCTTCTGGGTGCCGGGCAGTGGCTTTTGCAGAATGATGTTGCTTCTGCACAGTGTTGGCACAAGGTCACCCCTCCCCCCTAAGTTTGCCCTTCTAGAACAATTCTTACCTCCTGCCACCCCCCAAATTACCTCTCCCAATACACATCCCACCTACCAATCTCCTTGCAGCGACCCCCCCCCCCACCACCACCTTACATGATGCAACTATTTGCTGTTGGGACTTTCAAAAATAATAAGGGCTTTAGCGCATCTGCATTGATCATTAGGGAAGGGTGGCATGTGCCCCCCATTACATGACCAGCACTTCAGGAACCCTCTGAACTGGCATAGAGCGCAGCCACAGTGCAATCAGCATCATGCAGCAGGCTGGGCCAGGCTCTCCTGGTGCATTCTGGGGAGATCTGTTGTGCAGGAGACTTGCAATCTACGCTATAATAACTTTTATATCTGCGAGCCACACACTGTTCCTCCTTATCTGGATGTCCAAGAACTTCTTTTTACTCACCCTTGCTGGTAGAACTGGAAGACTGTGGTCAACATACAGCAGTGGCCCCTTTGTGGGATTGGCTGTGGGGACATGTGGGCTAGGGGAGGTCCCCTGGCGATCTGAGAGAACATCACTCCTGTTACTCCCCCCCCTCCCCCGGTGAAGATTGTGAAGTTCAATTGAAACGCGTGGGGATTAATCTGCAGAATTACATTTACTTCTCTGCCTTGTCCTCGGGGGTCTTATGTCGTTTCTGTGACATTTCTTTTTGATGCTTTGTATAATAAAATACACACTCACCGGTCACTTTATTAGGTACACCTGTTTAATTGCTTGGTAAAACAAATTGCTAATCAGCCAAACACATGGCAGCAGCCTTTAGGCAACTAGACGTGGTGAAGACGACTTTCTGAAGTTCAAACCGAGCATCAGAATGGGGAAGAAAGGGGATTTAGGTGACTTTGAACGTGGCATGGTTGTTGGTGGCAGACGGGCTGGTCTGAGTATTTCTGGGATTTTCACGCACAACCATCTCTCTGGGTTTACAGAGAATGGAGGGAAAAAGAGAAAATATCCAGTGAGCGGCTTTTGTGTGGAGGAAAATGCCTTGTTGAGGTCAGAGGTCAGAGGAGAATGGGCAGAAGATGCTAGAAAGGCAACAGTAACTCAAATAACCACTCGTTACATCCAAGGTATGCAGAATACCATCTCTGAACGCACAGCACGTCCAACCTCGAAGCAGATGGGCTACAGCAGCAGAAGGCCACAAGCGAGAGCCACTACTAGAAACTGAGGCTACAATTGACACAGGATCACCAAAATTGGACAATAGAAGATTGGAATAAACGTTGCCTGGTCTGATGAGTCTGGATTTCAGCTGCGACATTCAGATGGTGGGGTCAGAATTTGGCGCATGATCCATCCTGCCTTGTATCACCGGTTCAGGCTGGTGGTGGGGGTGTAATGGTGTGGGGGACGGGGTATCACCGGTTCAGGTTGGTGGTGGGGGTGTAATGGTGTGGGGGATGGGGTATCACCGGTTCAGGCTGGTGGTGGGGGTGTAATGGTGTGGGGGATGGGGTATCACTGGTTCAGGCTGGTGGTGGGGGTGTAATGGTGTGGGGGATGGGGTTTAATCACCACGGCCTACCTGAGTATTGTTGCTGACCATGTCCATCCCTTTATGACTACAGTGTCCCCATCTTCTGATGGCTCCTTCCAGCAGGATAATGCACCATGTCACAAAGCTCCAATCAGAGGAGGCCCATCCATTAGGGGCAAAGGGGCGCCACCCCCCTATCCATGCGTCCGGCCCCCTAATCCTCATTCGGGGGGCCAGATGCATGGATTCCAATGGTGGGGGGGATGCTTTTTTTTGAAGCACGTGATTAGAGCCAGAGGCTTCAAAAAAGGGTGAACTTGGGGCGCAGAGCACTGCACTCCGAGCCCACCCAGTTGTGTGATAATAGCCAATTAATATTCGCTATTGCCACACTAAATCTCCTCCCCACCAATCAGGAAACGGGTCCTGAGACCAATTTCCTGATTGGTCAAAATGACAAGCGATCCTATTGGACCACAAGGAGGAGAGAGGAGGAGGGAGGAGACATGGAGGCCGCCGGAGGAGACGCAGGGGACGAAGCCACCGCCGGGAGGGAAGTGCTGCCTGCAGGTAAGTGCGGGGCTCATTGACCAACCAATGGTTGTGGTGGTTATGTGTGGACCCGACCAACCGACCCATGGGGGTGGGGGGTGGCTGTGGGTGCATTGTTTGCCACCCGCTCCCCCAAAATATACCACCCACCACTGGCTCCAATCATCTCACCACTGTTTCTTGAACATGTCAATGAGGTCACTGTCCTTCAATGGCCTCCACAGTCACCAGATCTCATCCAATAGAGCACCTTTGGGATGTGGTGGAAAGGGAGATTCCCATCATGGATGTGCAGCCGACAAATCTGCAGCAACTGTGTGATGTTATCATGTCACCATGGAGCAAAATCTCTGAGGAACGTTTCCGAACACCTTGTTGTATCAATTCCACAAAGAATGAAGGCAAAAGGGGGTCCAACCCGCTACTAGCAAGGTTACCTAATAAAGGGGGTCCAACCCGCTACTAGCAAAGTGTACCTAATAAAGGGGGTCCAACCCGCTACTAGCAAGGTGTACCTAATAAAGGGGGTCCAACCCGCTACTAGCAAAGTGTACCTAATAAAGGGGGTCCAACCCGCTACTAGCAAAGTGTACCTAATAAAGGGGGTCCAACCCGCTACTAGCAAAGTGTACCTAATAAAGGGGGTCCAACCCGCTACTAGCAAGGTGTACCTAATAAAGGGGGTCCAACCCGCTACTAGCAAAGTGTACCTAATAAAGGGGGTCCAACCCGCTACTAGCAAAGTGTACCTAATAAAGGGGGTCCAACCCGCTACTAGCAAAGTGTACCTAATAAAGGGGGTCCAACCTGCTACTAGCAAGGTTACCTAATAAAGGGGGTCCAACCCGCTACTAACAAAGTGTACCTAATAAAGGGGGTCCAACCTGCTACTAGCAAGGTTACCTAATAAAGGGGGTCCAACCCGCTACTAGCAAGGTTACCTAATAAAGGGGGTCCAACCCGCTACTAGCAAGGTTACCTAATAAAGGGGGTCCAACCCGCTACTAGCAAGGTGTACCTAATAAATGGGGTCCAACCCGCTACTAGCAAGGTTACCTAATAAAGGGGGTCCAACCCGCTACTAGCAAAGTGCACCTAATAAAGGGGGTCCAACTCGCTAATAGCAAGGTGTACCTAATAAAGGGGGTCCAACCCTCTACTAGCAAGGTTACCTAATAAAGGGGGTCCAACCCACTACTAGCAAGGTGTACCTAATAAAGGGGGTCCAACCCGCTACTAGCAAGGTGTACCTAATAAAGGGGGTCCAACCCACCACTAGCCAGGTTCACCTAATAAATGGGGTCCAACCCGCTACTAGCAAGGCGTACCTAATAAAGGGGGTCCAACCCGCTACTAGCAAAGTGTACCTAATAAAGGGGGTCCAACCTGCTACTAGCAAAGTGCACCTAATAAAGGGGGTCCAACCCGCTACTAGCAAAGTGTACCTAATAAAGGGGGTCCAACCCGCTACTAGCAAAGTGCACCTAATAAAGGGGGTCCAACCCGCTACTAGCAAAGTGTACCTAATAAAGGGGGTCCAACCCGCTACTAGCAAAGTGTACCTAATAAAGGGGGTCCAACCCGCTACTAGCAAAGTGTACCTAATAAAGGGGGTCCAACCCGCTACTAGCAAAGTGTACCTAATAAAGGGGGTCCAACCCGCTACTAGCAAGGTGTACCTAATAAAGGGGGTCCAACCCACCACTAGCAAGGTGTACCTAATAAAGCGGCCGGTGGGTGTGTGATTTTATGATGGACATTGTGTATTGCTGCAAATAAAAATCCCACTGGAGAAATGTATTTTTCAAGGCTCTGCACCATAACATGAATAAAGTTTTCAGAAGTCGATCCGACTTTCCATAACTTAGGGAACAAAGTATCAAACTGTTGGAATGTCATTTCCTTCATACCATGCCCGCTGATTTTCCTATACAGTATCCTATAGATAGCACAGCAGGGGCTTGCCAGCAATCAATAGCGCAAATAAATGTCCAGGCCATCAATAGAGCAGCGTGAGGGCCCCTGGGGGCTCCTCGTGGCTCAGGATATATTTTTGTTGGGCCTATCGGGCTTATTTCGACTTATTCAGCCTCCAGACGGTCAATAAACATCTAAACATAGAAAACGGATCTCCCGAATTAGAACTTGTTTGGACAGCCCAGTCACGTTTTTCCTTCTCTGCCGTGTCCCCAAATGGAGCTGCCCCCCCCCGAAGAAGCCAGAACTAGGGGTGTCCCAGGACTTTCTCCCCGCTAAGGCTCTCTCCTCGGACCCGTCCATACTTCATCAAGCTTTTCTCTTTTGCTGGATCAGTGGGCCAAAGCGCCCTTTTCTCCCCCTCGGCCAATCCTGTGAAAAATGAAATGAAGGTCAGGAGGTCAGGGCTCCTTCTTTGTTCCGACTTCCCTTGAAAGTAAAAAGCAAAACAAGGAGAGACAATGAAAGAAAAACATAAGTAGCTCCCACTTATACAGGGGCGGCCTGGGATGGGAACGGCGGGCCTGTGAAAATCTCTCCACTTTTCTGTCTTTCTCAGGAGATATCCATTCCCAAGCTTTCCCCCCGGCGGGAAGCCCACTCTACGCTATATTAAAAAAGCAATTAGGGGGCATTTGTGCTTGCGGCAGAAGGACGGCGGCCAGTGGGAGGCTTATTGACTCGGTCCGCGGCCCGAAGGGTTAACCTGGAGAGTTGTCAAACTTCAGGAACAAAGATCGGGTGTTTCCAAAAAACAGAGGGGGCGATCGAGTCTTGGGTTTAGCACCATTTTTAGTGCCGATTTCAGGGGTGGCTAAAGATTTTATCAGCAGAATTAAAAGTAGATGTGTGAAAGTTAAGAGTTTGAGGAAGTGGTGTGACATCCAGGCTGATATGTCTGTTAGTAAATTTGTGATATGTGAGGAGACTGGTGGAGTGAGGTGAGGGGTAGGGATGAGCTTCGTGTTCGAGTCGAACCCATGTTCGACTCGAACATCGGCTGTTTGGTCGTTCGCCGAATTGCGAACGATATGGGCCGTTCGCGCCAAATTCGTGTGGCGCGTCACGGCCCATAATTCACTGCGGCATCGCAGTGCATTGCTGGCTGATGATTGGCCAAGCATGCACTATGACCCGCATGCTTGGCCAATCACAGCGCCGCCTGAACAGAGAGCCGTAATTGGCCAAAGCCAAGGAGGCTTTGGTCAATTATGGCTCAGGGGATTTAGTACACGCCCCACACTATATAAGGCCGCCTGCACGGCGGCCCTGTGTAGTGTGTGTTCCGGTGTGCTGAGAGATAGAGAGAGAGAGAGACAGACAGTGTCATTTGATTTGAGTTAGCTAGATTAGGCAGAACAGTCAGTCAGTTAGCTGCACTTACAGTGTATTGTGTATATATATGCATCCCAGGTGTTGCATATATATATATACACTGTATTCAGTTTAGCTAGATCCGTTCCTGTTATCTTCTAGACTATTTACATTTAGTGCAGTGCGTCCTGCTCACAGTGTTCAGCTAGATCCGTTCCAGTTATCTTCTAGACTATTTACATTTAGTGCAGTGCGTCCTGCTCACAGTGTTCAGCTAGATCCGTTCCTGTTATCTTCTAGACTATTTACATTTAGTGCAGTGCGTCCTGCTCACAGTGTTCAGCTAGATCCGTTCCTGTTATCTTCCTACTGACAGGCAGGCTTGTCTGGTTACAGTATATAAAGCTACCTGAAGAAAATTACAGGTGTTCTATTTGATCCTATTAGTACCACGGTCAGGCAGCTAGACTATTTACATTTAGTACAGTGCGTCCTGCTCACAGTGTTCAGCTAGATCCGTTCCTGTTATCTTCCTACTGACAGGCAGGCTTGTCTGGTTACAGTATATAAAGCTACCTGAAGAAAATTACAGGTGTTCTATTTGATCCTATTAGTACCACGGTCAGGCAGCTAGACTATTTACATTTAGTACAGTGCGTCCTGCTCACAGTGTTCAGCTAGATCCGTTCCTGTTATCTTCCTACTGACAGGCAGGCTTGTCTGGTTACAGTATATAAAGCTACCTGAAGAAAATTACTGGTGTTCTATTTGATCCTATTAGTACCACGGTCAGGCAGCTAGACTATTTACATTTAGTACAGTGCGTCCTGCTCACAGTGTTCAGCTAGATCCGCCTAATCTGTGACATGCCCACCAGGTGGAACTCAACGTTGGCCATGCTGCAGCGGCTGCACAAGCAGCAGAGGGCCATCAATGAGTACCTGTGCGACTATGGCACCAGGACAGGGTCAGGGGAGCTTGGTTTTTTTTCCCCACGCCAGTGGGCCATGATCAGGGATGCATGCACTGTCCTGTCACCATTCGAGGAGGCCACGAGGATGGTGAGCAGTGACAGTGCATGCATCAGTGACACTGTCCCCCTTGTCCACCTGTTGGAGCACACGCTGCGTGGAATAATGGACAGGGCACTTGAGGCAGAACAGAGGCAGGAAGAGGAGGACTTCCTTAGCTCTCAAGGCCCCCTTTATCCAGACAGTGTTCCTGCGTGCCCGCCGATCACACAGGAAGAGGAGGAGGAGGAGGAGGAGGAAGATTGTGTCAGTATGGAGGTGGAGCCTGGCACTCAGCATCAGCAGCAGTCTTTAAGGGATCAGTCCCAAGAAACACATGGACTTGTACGTGGCTGGGAGGAGGTGGCTGCGGACGTTGTCGTCCTTAGTGACCCAGAGGACTCCGGACCGAATGCCTCAGCAAACCTACGTTGCATGGCCTCCCTGATCCTGCAAAGCCTGCGTAAGGATCCTCGTATTCGTGGTATCAAGGAGAAGGACCAATACTGGCTGGCAACCCTCCTTGATCCACGTTACAAGGGTAAGGTTGCGGACCTTATCTTGCCATCGCAGAGGGAGCAGAGGATGAAACATCTTCGGGAGGCCTTGCAGAAAGGTCTGTGCAATGCGTTCCCAGAGACTGGGAGGTTACAAACTCCTGTTTCTGGACAACGTGTTGCTGAGGCTTCGGTCAGTCAAAGAAGGAGCGGTGGAGAAGGTGGCCGTCTGACCGATGCGTTCAGACAATTTTTTGGTCCGCAGCCCCAAGGTATGATCGGTTCCAGCAACCATCGCCAGCGTCTGTTTTACATGGTGCAGGAATACCTAGGGGCAAGATCAGACTTGGACACCTTTCCCACCGAAAATCCTCTGGGTTACTGGGTCTTGAGGATGGATCACTGGCCAGAGCTTGCACAGTATGCAATTGAGCTACTGGCCTGTCCTGCATCCAGCGTTCTTTCGGAACGCACATTCAGTGCTGCTGGAGGCGTGGTAACCGATCACAGGGTGCGTCTGTCCACCGACTCGGTCGATCGGCTGACCTTCATAAAAATGAATCAGTCTTGGATCACCACCAGCTACCAAGCACCTGATGCTGATGTAACCGAATAATTTTTTTTGAAATCTCAGATCCCTTCAAAGACTGCCTATGCTGATGCTGAGTGACTATCCCTGAGTAATTATCCTCTTCCTCCTCAATCATCACGCTGATAGCTTGTAAGAACATTTTTGGTTCTGGGCGCCACCACCAGTGCCTAAGGCACAATTTTTCAGCCCCTGTTTAACAGGGGCGTGTAATTACAATTTTTGATGTAATACTTTGCAGCAGGGCTCGTTCCTGCATTCCAACTAGAGTGTCTGTGAGGGGTTGCAGTGTTGTGGCACCAGCACCAGTGCCTAAGGCCCAATTTTTCTGCCCCTGTCTAACAGGGGCGTGTAATTACAATTTTTGATGCAATACTTTGCAGCAGGGCTCGTTCCTGCGTTCCAACTAGAGTGTCTGTGAGGGGTTGCAGTCTTGTGGCACCAGCACCAGTGCCTAATGCCGCGTACACACGAGCGGACTTTACGGCGGACTTTGCCCGGCGGACTGGATTTCGTCGGACAATTCGATGTGTCTGGGCTCCAGCGGACTTTGTTTTCTCAAAAGTTGGACGGACTTAGATTTGAAACTTGTTTAAAATTTATCCGTTGAAATCGAGTCCGGTCGAAAAGTCCGCCGTCTGTATGCTAGTTCGACGGACTAAAAAGCCACGCTAGGGCAGCTATTGGCTACTGGCTATGAACTTCCTTGTTTTAGTCCGGTCGTACGTCATCACGTACGAAATTGACGGACTTTGGTGGATTGTGTGTAGGCAAGTCCTTCATTCAGAAAGTCCGTCGTAAAGTAGGTCGAAAAATCCGCCGGGCAAAGTCCGCCGTAAAGTCCGCTCGTGTGTACGCGGCATAAGGCCCAATTTTTCTGCCCCTGTCTAACAGGGGCGTGTAATTACAATTTTTGATGCAATACTTTGCAGCAGGGCTCGTTCCTGCGTTCCAACTAGAGTGTCTGTGAGGGGTTGCAGTGTTGTGGCACCAGCACCAGTGCCTAAGGCCTAATTTTTCAGCTCCTGTTCAACAGGGGCATGTAATTACAATTCTTGATCTAATATTTCACAGCAGGGCCCTGTGAGGGCTTACAGTGTTGTGGCCACAGCAACACCTAAGGCCCAAATTTCTGCTGAGTATATAGGGCAGGACCCTACTTTCAAACATCTAACTTACAAACGACTCCTACTTGCAAACGGAAGGAGACAACAGGAAGTGAGATGAAATCTACCCCTAGGAAGGGAAATTCTCTCCTGTAAGAGTTACATAGTTACATAGTAGGTGAGGTTGAAAAAAGACACAAGTCCATCAAGTCCAACCTATGTGTGTGATAATGTGTCAGTATTACATTACATATCCCTGTATATTGCGGTCATTCAGGTGATTATCTAATAGTTTCTTGAAGCTATCAATGCTCCCCGCTGAGACCACCGCCTGTGGAAGGGAATTCCACATCCTTACCGTTCTTACAGTAAAGAACCCTCTACGTAGTTTAAGGTTAAACCTCTTTTCTTCTAATTGTAATGAGTGGCCACGAGTCTTATTAAACTCTCTTCTGCGAAAAAGTTTTATCCCTAGTGTGGGGTCACCAGTACAGTATTTGTAAATTGAAATCATATCCCCTCTCAAGCGTCTCTTCTCCAGAGAGAATAAGTTCAGTGCTTGCAACCTTTCCTCATAACTAAGATCCTCCAGACCCTTTATTAGCTTTGTTGCCCTTCTTTGTACTCGCTCCATTTCCAGTACGTCCCTCCTGAGGACTGGTGCCCAGAACTGGACAGCATACTCCAGGTTCGGCCGGACCAGAGTCTTGTAGAGCGGGAGAATTATCGTTTTATCTCTGCAGTTGATCCCCCTTTTAATGCATGCCAATATTCTGTTTGCTTTATTAGCAGCAGCTTGGCATTGCATGCCATTGCTGAGCCTATCATCCACTAGGACCCCCAGGTCCTTTTCCATCCTAGATTCCCCCAGAGGTTCTCCCCCCAGTGTATAGATTGCATTCATATTTTTGCCACCCAAATGCATTATTTTACATTTTTCTACATTGAACCTCATTTGCCATGTAGTCGCCCACCCCATTAATTTGTTCAGGTCTTTTTGCAAGATTTCCACATCCTGCAGAGAAGTTATTGCCCTGCTTAGCTTAGTAAAATACCTAGTTAATATGGGAAAACAATTTCTCCTTTTCACTGATGCTTTCCAATCCTTGTTCCACAAAAAAACCCAAATTTTCAAAAAACATTTTTCATTGGGACAAAAAGTGAGGTGAAATCTTCTGAAGAGGAGGAAAGACAGCAAAACAAATGTCACAGGGGTGATAACCCTTCCCTATGTTTTCCAAAAAGCTTAAAAAAGATTTTTTGGCTGGAGCTAAACACGTTAAAAATGTACCCGTTCAAAATTACAAAGAGATTCTACTTAACAACAAACCTACAGTCCCTGTCTTGTTTGCACCGCCTGTATACTGCTGTTCAGAGTATATAGGGCCTTTCCTTATTTTAATTTGGGTGCGGGGTTCCCCTTAATATCCATACAAGACCCAAAGGGCCTGGTAATGGACTGGGGGGGTACCCATGCCGTTTGTCTCACTGATTTTCATCCATATTGCCATGACCCGACATGACATTAAACCCGCAAGCAGTTTTAAATGAGATTTTTTCCTTTAAAAATGACATTTGGTGCAGGGACTGTTCTAAACACGGGAAACACGCGTCACTTTACAGGCAACTATAGACACCCCCCAGGTACGATATATAAAGGAATATTTCACTCTTTTTTTTTTTACTTTAAGCATCATTAAAATCACTGCTCCCGAAAAAACGGCCGTTTTTAAAAGTTTTTTTTGCATTGATACATGTCCCCTGGGGTAGGACCCGGGTCCCCAAACCCTTTTTAGGACAATACCATGCAAATTAGCCTTTAAAATGAGCACTTTTGATTTCGAACGTTCAAGTCCCATAGACGTCAATGGGGTTCTAACGTTCGTGCGAACTTTCGGTCCGTTCGCGGGTTCTGGTGCGAACCGAACCGGGGGGTGTTCGGCTCATCCCTAGTGAGGGGTAGAGAGATAGATTTGGGTGTCATCAGCATAGAAATGGTATTGGAAGCCGTGGGAGGCTATTACCTGACCCAGGGAGGAGGTGTAGCTTGAGAATAGGAGAAATCCTAGAACAAATACTTGGGGAACCCCGACGGAGAAAGGAAGAGAAGAAGAGGGAGTAGAATTGTGACACTGAAGGTGCGGTGGGATAGGTAGGATGAGAACCAGCAAAGAGTACAATCATGAAGACCAAAGGCGTGTTTTTTGAGAAGGAGGGGGTGGTCCACTTTGGCAAAGGCAGAAAAGTTCAGGAGTAAGAGCACAGAATAGTGTCCATTGGTTTTAGCCATTAGTAGATTGTTTGTGAGTTTAAGGAGAACAGATTCCATGGAGTGTTGAGGGTAAAATCCGGACTGAAAGGGATCAAGAAGTTTGTTCTCAGTCAGATGGTCGGTCAGTCAGTTGTGGACCAGACATTCAAGGAGTTTGGAAGAAAAGGGGAGTAAGGAGATGGGGCATGTTGTTAATATTGGTGAGGGCTGAGTAACTAGAGCATGTTTTAGAGAGTTGAGGAAGATGCCAAAAGAGAGGGAGAGATTGAAGATGTGAGCTAGAGAGTGTAGTCTAGAATCAGAGGGTGACTGTAGCATTTGCAAGAGAACAGGGTCCAGGGGACAGGTGGTTAGGTGGGCGTTAGGTCTAGATTTCAGTGATGGTTAGGTTTAGATTCCAGAGATGATGAGGTCTAGATCCCCATGATGGTTGGGTCTAGATTCCAACATTGGTTAGGTCTAGATCCAAATGATGGTTAAGTCTAGTTCTCAACAATGATTAAATCTAGATCTCGATGTTTAGGTTTAGATTCCAATGATGGTTAGGTCTAGATCCCAATGATGGTTAGGTTTATATCCCAATGATGGTTAGGTCTAAATCCCAAGGGTGGTTAAGTCTAGATCCCAGGGGTGGTTAAGTCTAGATTTTAAGGATGGTTATGTCTAGATCTCAACGATGGTTAGATCTAGAGCCCAATGATGTTTAAGTCTAAATCCCAACAGTGGGTAATTTAGATCCCAAGCATGGTTAGGTCTAGATCCCAATGATGGTTAGTTCAAGTTCCCAACAATGGATACGTCTAGATCCCAATGATGGCTAGGTCTAGATCCTAATAATAATGAATAATAATAATAATAAAACCCCTCATGATGGGCACAGCGGGTGTACAGACCCGGGAACTCAGTACAGGGATGGTGGGAACCCCTCATAATAGGCACAGCGGGTGTACAGAGTCTGGAACTCAGTACAAGGATGGTGTGAGCCCCTCATAATGGGCACAGCAGGTGTACAGACCCGGGAACTCAGCACAGGGATGGTGGGAACCCCTCATAATGGGCACAGCGGGTGTACAGACCCGGGAACTCAGCACAGGGATGGTGGGAACCCCTCATAATGGGCACAGCGGGTGTACAGACCCGGGAACTCAGCACAGGGATGGTGGGAACCCCTCATAATGGGCACAGCGGGTGTACAGACCCGGGAACTCAGCACAGGGATGGTGGGAACCCCTCATAATGGGCACAGCAGGTGTACAGACCCGGGAACTCAGCACAGGGATGGTGGGAATCCCTCACAATGGGCACAGCAGGTGTATAGACTTGGGAACTCAGCACAGTGATGGTGGGAACCCCTCATAATGGGCACAGCGGGTGTACAGACCCGGGAACTCAGCACAGGGATGGTGGGAACCCCTCATAATGGGCACAGCAGGTGTACAGACCCGGGAACTCAGCACAGGGATGGTGGGAACCCCTCATAATGGGCACAGCAGGTGTACAGACTTGGGAACTCAGCACAGTGATGGTGGGAACCCCTCATAATGGGTACAGCGGGTGTACAGACCCGGGAACTCAGCACAGGGATGGTGGGAACCCCTCATAATGGGCACAGCGGGTGTACAGACCCGGGAACTCAGCACAGGGATGGTGGGAACCCCTCATAATGGGCACAGCAGGTGTACAGACCCGGGAACTCAGCACAGGGATGGTGGGATTCCCTCACAATGGGCACAGCAGGTGTACAGACTTGGGAACTCAGCACAGTGAGTTTCGGCTTCAAGTGAGTTTTGCTTTCCCATAGACTAACACAACTCATTTAAAATGAATAGAAAACCCTGAATAGGCCCTCATCTGTTCCCTACTTTTATTTCCCCTGAGTTCTTAAAGAGGAACTTCAGCATTATTTTTTTAAGTCAGCAGCTACAAATACTGTATCTGATGACATTTAAATATCAGGGACTTACCGGTGTCTGGGGTCCAGCGCTGTCTTCTCATAGCTGGTTCTTCTTACTGCTGAGGGTCACCAGTGCCACCATCTTGAAAACGGGAACCTGGCTATGGCTTTCTGAGCAACCAAAACTGGCTTCCCGCTGCGCATGTGTGAGCTCATACAGTGCTTTGTGAGTGGTTCTGCAGCCTCCTGGGACAAGTGATGTATCCCAGGAGGCTGCAGGCATGGCAAGGGACTTCTTCCTTACCTAGACAAGGGTTGCGGAAGTGGGAGCGGGTACCAATAAAAATCAGTACTTGCCCCCCCCCCCCCAAAAAAAAAATGTAATTCAGTTACAGAGTGGGAGGAGGGAGCAAACCAGTGGGTTCTGCTTTAAGAGCTAAAATTCTCCACCATGGATTGCTTGACTCCATCTTCTGAATTCTGCATGTAGCGCCCTGTAGTTTAGGCAGGGACCGCCTCACAAATTTACTTGCCAAGAGTAGTAATCTTGGTCGATTGATAGGGATCTATCGATTTCTCCCCAAGTCTGGCCTTGTTGCACTTTTCTCTTCTACCACTAGGTGGCCGGGTACTTGGTGGTACTGGATAAGAGAAGGGCAACCCAAGGTCAGGTTATGGGTATCTCAGCCAATGGGCAGGGGTTTTCTTGAATGCCTTGGCCTGCTGGGAGAGCCTATATATTCAGGTGATCTCTCTTCTGTGCCACCTGGATGGCTGTCTGGGTGGATGTGTGTTGTATGCCCCAGGCTGCTAGGCCAGAGATTGGGCCTATCCCGGGGGCATCAGGCTGCAAGGCTGTGTGAGGGCCTATCCAGAAGTGGGAGAGCAGTGCAGGGTTGGGATTGCGGATTGCAGTCCAACCAAAAGTGACCGTTCTGCCGGCCGGAGAACCTGTCAGTGGTCGGAGGTAGAAGGGAAGCTGCCTCCAAGAAGGGACCAATCGCCTTTACCAGGGACCACAGTGTGTAACTGAAGAAAGTACCAGAATAATATTTTCACAGAAAGGGCACGGTGAAGAATCGGGAAACTTCAGGCGGAGATCAAGTCAGAGACCCAACCAGCAGAGGTGATGCTTGCAGAGCAGCCTTGTGTGTCAAGCCAGGGACCGAGCCGGTCAGCAGGGGTGAAGCTTGAAAGTATCCGAAGTGCCAAGCTAGGGACCCAGCAGAGAAATGGGGGTGATGCTTGAGTGAGATACCACCGCAAAAGCCTTGAGGAGCTCACGGGATTCAGAGTCAGTGAATCAGAGAGTCCAGTGAGAGACTAGGAGCTCAGTATTGAAGAACTACAAGGAACAATTGTAGTGGAGAGTAGTGAAAGAACTGTTACGTTTGAGGTAGGAACTGTTAAAGGACTGTTACCATAGGAGACAGCATTCCTGCAAATGCAGATGTAGCTTCTTGCTGGGGTCTTTCACTGCACGGCTGTCCTCCTATTGAAGTCTCAGAGTCTGCCAATTGAGTTTGCAACTATCTAAGGCAGGGGTCTCAAAGTACCGGCCCGCGGGCCATTTGCGGCCCGCGGACCGGTTAAAAATGGCCCACAGGCAGGGCCGATCCAGCACTAGAGGTCGACCGATATTTGGCCATTAGGCCGATATATAGCTGCCGTTCCTCCTCCCTTCTCCACACTCAGCGCTTGATGCTTGTGTGAAACTGACACGTAACAGGAGGAGAGAGACAGAGGGATCTGTCAGATTTGAGGTTGATGTCGGGGGTGGGCGGGACCCGGCCAATATCAAACACCAGCCAATGGGATCTGGGCGGGCCGCTACGTGTATGTGGCCCGCCCCTTTTCTTAAGTAGCCCAATCATTGGCTGGTGTTTGATAGCTGCTGGTCCCGCCTACCCCGGCCGGGTCCCGCCCACCCCCACATCAACCTCAATTCTGACAGATCCCTCTGTCTCTCTCCTCTGTGTTACATGTCAGCTTCACACAAAGATCAAGCGCTGATTGTGGACAGCTCCTTGTCAGTTTCACACACGGTTACACTCCGCTCAGTGTGAAACCTGCCAGTGCCACCTGCCAGTGCCATCTGTCAGTGCCAGCTGCCAGTGCCACCACCAATCAGTGCCACCTGCCAGTGCTAACCAGTCTGCCAGTGCCACCTGCCACCTCCAACCAGTACCACCTGCCAGTGCCACCTGCCACCACCAATCAGTGCCACCGCCAACCAGTGCCTGCCAGTGCCACCACCAACCAGTGCCCCTGCCAATCAATGCCACCTGCCAGTACCAACCAGTGCCACTTGCCAGTGCCATGCCAATCAGTGCCACCTGCCAGTGCCAACCAGTGCCTGCCAGTGCCACGCCAATCAGTGCCACCTGCCAGTGCCAATAGTGCCACCTGCCAGTTCCAAACCAGTGCCATCTGCCAGTTCCAAAGCAGTGCCACTTGCCAATGCCTGCCAGTGCCACCTTCCAGTGCCAACCTGTGCCACTGCCAATAAGTGCCACCTGCCAGTGGCATTGCCAATCAGTGCCACCTGCCAGTGCCACCTGCCAGTGCCAATCAGTGCCACCTGCCAGTGCCTGCCAGTGCAACGCCAATCAGTGCCACCTGCCAGTGCCATGCCAATCAGTGCCACCTGCCAGTGCCAATAGTGCCACCTGCCAGTTCCAAACCAGTGCCATCTGCCAGTTCCAAAGCAGTGCCACTTGCCAATGCCTGCCAGTGCCACCTTCCAGTGCCAACCAGTGCCACTGCCAATAAGTGCCACCTGCCAGTGCCATTGCCAATCAGTGCCACCTGCCAGTGCCACCTGCCAGTGCCAAGCAGTGCCACCTGCCAATTAGTGCCACGTGCCACCTGCCAGTGACAGACAGTGCCACCTGCCACAGCCAACCAGTGCCATCTGTACTGAGGACATCAAGTGTGTGGTAGAGTGACAGGAGCAAGCAGGGAGGAGTGGAGAGGGTGAGGGTTTTTTTTTTTTTTAATCGGCCTAAAATATCGGCCACAAAAATCGGCATCATATATCGGCCATCAGCCACCCCGATTTCTAAATATCGGTATCGGCATCGGCCAGAGAAAAACCCATATCGGTCGACCTCTATCCAGGAGGTCTTTTTGAACTGCACCCAGGCACCGCAGATGGGGAGGCGCAGGCGCCAAAGAGCTTTACCTCTTCATCTCCTCTGTCCTCTCCGCTGCACGCTGCTGCAGCCAGAGAGAGAACAGAGCAGAGGAAGGAGCGGAGGAAGGATCCGCTCATTGATCCGCCCACCCTCATCGATCCGCCCACCTAGGCATTGACGATCGACCAGAGCCCCAAACCAGGGTCCTGCTGCCACCTCAGGGCAGGAGATTGTGTTCTCTGGGTCCCCTGTCACTAGGCCTGTATGGAAGCCAGGAGGGGAGGACTCGGGAGGCAGATGATCCTGACTGCCAGGAGAGGTGAGTGAGCATCACACTGAGGCAAAGTCCTTAGTGGGGTGACTGGGGTAGAGATCTGTGCAGTGTGGGGGGTATTTTATGCAGTGTGGATGGTGATTGTGCAGTGTGGGGGGTAATTGTGTAGTGTGGGGGTATTTTATGGAGTGTGGGGCTATTTGTGCAGTGTAGGGGGGTAATGCTGGGGGTTAATAATGCATTTACTGACACCAGTGCTGGGGGTTAATAATGCGTTTGCTGACACCAGTGCTGGGTATAGTATAGTATATTATTGCTGGTATAGTTTATTGCTTTTGAAGTTTTAAAAGTTTGCATGCGGCCCCCATGGGATATGAAAACGTGTCATGTGGCCCTCAGGCAATTTGAGTTTGAGACCCCTGATCTAAGGGTATCCTGACCCTAACCCTCTTTCCCCCAAAAATATATAAAAAGCACTGTCAAAAGAAATAAAACCTCTCTTACATCCAAGAAGTGTCTGGTGCCCAATGACTTTTACCATCTTTGCACCCACTATGCCTCACAACCCACCACATATTGAAGGATGTCGGCTATCTCTGGCCTTGAAGGTCCTCATTAGACCAAAAGAGGTAAAAGACCTGGCTACATGCATAACAATAGTGAGTTAGGAGTAAAAACTGTAATTTCTCAAATTTTCCCCAGCGCTCCTGTGCCTTTAGTAACTCTTCTGTGCACGCCAGCCACCCCAGTATCTCCAGTGACACCAGCACTCTGGTGACTCTGAGTCCCCTGTGTGCTCCAGCAATCCTAGTGTCTCCAATGGCCTCTGCACTCTATCGCCCCCAGGGACTCCATAACACTTGTGCACTCCAGTAATCCCAGTATCTTGAGTGACCCCAGTGTCTCCAGTGAGTACAGCACTCCTGTGCCTCCAGTAACACTGTGACCCCTGTGCACTCCAGTGTCTTCAGTGGCCCCGACACCCCCATGCACTCCAGCAATCCCAGTGTCTTCAGTGGCCCCAGGGCTCCTGCACCCCCATTGACTTTATATCCCCAGTGCACTCCAGAGACCCCAGCACTTCTACACCCCCAGTGACTTTGTGATCTTTGTGCACTCCAGTATCTCCAGTGAACCCAGTGTTCCTGTGCCTCCAGTATCTCTGTGACCCCTAGTGCACTCCAGACACCCCAGTATCTTCTGTGTTCTCAGCACTCCTGCATCCCCTATGACTCTGTGACCCCTGAACACTCCGGTGTCTCCAGTTACCCAGGTGCCCCGTGCACTCCAGCAATCCCAGTGTCTCCAGTGACCCAGGTGCCCCTGTGCACTCCAGAATTCAAAGTGTTTCCAGTGGCCCTAGAGCTCCTGCACCCCCATTGACTTTATATCCCTAGTGCACTCCAGAGACCCCAGCACTTCTTCACCCCCAGTAACTTTGTGATCTTTGTGCACTCCAGTATCTCCAGTGACCCCAGTGTTCCTGTGCCACCAGTATCTCTGTGACCCCTGTGCACTCCAACCATCTCAGTATCTTCAGTGACCCCAGCACTCCTGCATCCCCTGTGACCCCCTGTGCACTCCAGTGTCTCCAGTGATCCAGGCACCCCTGTGCACTCCAGTGTCTCCAGTGACCCAGGCACCCCTGTGCACTCCAGCAATCCCAGTGTCTCCAGTGACCCGAGTCGCCCCTATGCCCTCTAGCAATCCCAGTGTTTCCAGTGACCCGAGTCGCCCCTATGCCCTCTAGCAATCCCAGTGTCTCCAGTGGCCCTAGTGCTCCTGCACCCCCGCTGACTTTATATCACTAGTGCACTCAAGCGACCCCAGCACTCCTGCACCCCAATTGACTTTGTGATCCCTGTACACTCTAGCAACGCCAGCACTCCTGTGCCTCCCAGTGCCCCCCCCCAGTGACCCTAGTGTCTCCGTTGACCCCGTCGCTCCTGTGTCTCCTGTGACTCTGTGACCCCTGTGCAATCCCATGTCACCAATGATCCCAGTGTCTCCAGTGACTCCAGCACTCCTGTGCCTTCAGCAACTCTGTAACCCCTGTGCACTTCCATGTCTCCAATTATCCCAGTGTCTCTAATGATCCCAGCACTCCTGTGCCTTCAGTAACTCGGAGACCACTGTGTACTCCCATGTCTCCAGTGACCCCATCACTTCTTTGTCTCTTTTGATTGTGTGACCCCTGTGCACTCCCATGTCTCCAATGACCCCAGTGTCTCCAGCACTCCTGTGCCTCCAGTAACTCCGTGACCCCTGTGCACTCCCATGTCTCCAATGACCCCAGTGTCTCCAGTGGCTCCAGCACTCCTGTGCCTCCTGTAACTCTGTGACCCCTGTGCACTCCCATATCTCCAATGACCCCAGTGTCTCCAGTGGCTCCAGCACTCCTGTGCCTCCTGTAACTCTGTGACCCCTGTGCACTCCCATGTCTCCAATGA
Source organism: Lithobates septentrionalis (assembly GCA_037952835.1). Lineage (NCBI taxonomy): Eukaryota > Metazoa > Chordata > Amphibia > Anura > Ranidae > Lithobates > Lithobates septentrionalis. Next base: position 65,943 of record JBBDGP010004872.1, on the reverse strand, counting down.
CCCCAGTGTCTCCAGTGGCTCCAGCACTCCTGTGCCTCCAGTAACTCTCTGACCCCTGTGTACTCCCATGTCTCCAGTGACTCCAGCAGTCTGATGCCTCCTGTAACTCGTGACCACTGTGCACTCCCATGTCTCCAGTGACCCTATCGCTTCTTTGTCACTTTTGATTGTGTGACCCCTGTGCCTCCTGTAACTCTTTGACCACTGTGCGCTCCCATGTCTCTGGTCACCCCAGAACTCCTTGGTTCTCCATTGACTCTGTGACTCCCATGTCTCCAATGACCCCAGTGACTCCAGCACTCCTGTGCCTCCAGTAACTCTGTGACTCCTGTGCACTCCCATGTCTCCAATGACCCCAGTGACTCCAGCACTCTTGTGCCTCCTGTAACTCGATGACCACTGTACGCTCCCATGTCTCCGGTCACCCCAGAACTCCTTGGTTCTCCATTGAGTCTGTGACGCCTGTGCACTCCATGTCTCCAATGACAACAGTGGCTCCAGCACTCCTGTGCCTCCAGTAACTCTGTGACCCCTGTACACTCCCATGTCTCCAGTGACTCCAGCACTCTTGTGCCTCCTGTAACTCTGTGACCCCTGTGCACTCCCATGTCTCCAGTGACCCCAGTGTCTCTAGGGATCCCAGCACTCCTGTGCCTCCAGTAACTCTGTGACCCCTGTGCACTCCCATGTCTTCAATGACCCCAGTGTCTCCAGTGGCTCCAGCACTCCTGTAACTCTGTGACCCCTGTGTACTCTCATGTCCTCTCAGTGTCTCCAGTGGCTCCAGCACTCCTGTGCCTCCAGTAACTCTCTGACCCCTGTGTACTCCCATGTCTCCAGTGACTCCAGCACTCTTGTGCCTCCTGTAACTCTTTGACCACTGTGTCCTATGTCTCCGGTCACCCCAGAACTCCTTGGTTCTCCATTGACTCTGTGACCCCTGTGCACTCCCATGTCTCCAATGACCCCACTGACTCCAGCACTCCAGTGCCTCCAGTAACTCTGTGACCCCTGTACACTCCCATGTCTCCAGTGACCCCATCGCTTCTTTGTCTCTTTTGATTGTGTGACCCCTGTGCACCCCCATATCTCCAATGACCCCAGTGTCTCTAGGGATCCCAGCACCCCTGTGCCTCCAGTAACTATGTGACCCCTGTGCACTCCCATGTCTCCAGTCACCCCAGCACTCCTTGCTTCTCCATTGACTTTGTGTACCCTGTGCACTTACATGTCTCTAATCACCCCAGTGACTCCAGCACTCCTGTGCTTCCAGTAACTCTGTGAACCCTCCTGTGTCAGGCAGTGACCCTAGAAATTCCTGTGTCATTCTGTGACTCCGTTGCAAATAACGTATTTGCTATATAATTTTTTGTGTATGTTTAGCTCTTCATTCTCGCTGAAATACATCAGGGGTTGGTAAAGACTCTTGCTGTTTCTAAAAAATACCCAATTTTGCTAATAATTTCACATAACTCACAGTAACCGTAACTGTGCTGTAAACAAAGCAGAACTCTGAAAGTTAAAAGCCGTCAAACAACTGTAATTTTTTTAGTAAAAAAAGTACAATTTGCTCCACCCTGATACCCCCCCCCACCCCCCACCCCCCCCCCCCCCCCCACCCCCCGAGTGCATGCTTTGTGACCCAGGCGCTTTATCCGCACTAGAGGCCTGCTCAGCAACCATTTCACCGCGTTCGGCATGAGTGGCTCCACTCTGGGCGGCTTGGGATCAGAGTACGCCATGTATGCGTGTCACCGTCCCACCATGTCAAATTAAGAGGTAACTGAATTCTGCGTGCCGAAGGCCGACTGCAGACTCCCATTATCAGCCCTCGCCACGTTTTCATTTGCAAACCAGGCGCTCGGCCGTGGTGCTTACAGGAGGCTTTGTTCTGCGGAGGCGACCATTGTGATATTATTCATGGCGTCTTCGTGTGTGTCCCTCGCTAAGCCCCGCCGATGGTGATAGCAATTCAGGCCTTCTGCTGGCTCCATCACACACAGGCTGAAGCTCCGGGAGATTCTTGTACTACTTAAGGCCTGACAACCGGCTTCTCTCGCTCCCCTTGCTTATTGTTTCGTTATAAAAAGGTTTAGGGACGCATGCGGACAGCTACTCCAAACTCTGCCATGCAGAGAGGCGGATAATAGTGGATGGAAGGGAACTGCCGCCGTGTGTGTCCGCATGGAAAAAAAAAGAAAGTGTTTAATCCATAAGGAAAGCCATAAATATCTCAGACCGGGGATTCTCAATGGGATGAGAGGTCTGTGCGGGATAACGTATTGATATATAAAGAGTGATGGGAAGTCAGTTGATGGCACCACATCCCCAATATGATAAACATAGAGATACCTCATAATAAATAATGGGGTGTGAGAGGTGCCGACTAAGTAGAACACATAGCAAATGCTTAAAGCGATACTAAACACACACACTGTTTAATTTACATTGTCCCTTCTATTTCTGTATATGGATGATGGCACTGTAATAAAATATATGAATATACCAGCTCATGGGACAATCGTCCACAGCCACATCCCAAAGATTCCAATGATAAGAAAACAGCAATCACGTTGAGCAGCTTAACAGAGTTGAATTTCATGGTTTCAGATATTGTGTTCCTACGCGTTTCGCAGAATATATCTGCTTCCTCCGGGAAGTTCATTATATATCAACTGTGGCGGTGGTAGCTGAGGGAGAGGAGCCAGTATCTTCTGACTGCAGGGGTGTCAAACTCAATTCCATCGGGGGCCGCATCAGCATTATGATTGTCCTCCAAAGGGCCGGTTGTATCTGTAAGATTAGATGTCCAGCGCATCCCCTCCCCTTACATTAGATGTCAAGAGCCACCCCACCATTAGGAGTTGAGTCCTCTACTCTCCCTAACATCACAGTGCACCCCCTTTCCTTATGCTGCTGCTGGGAAGAAGCTGGATGCATTGCTTGAAAGCAGAAAGTAGGGGTCTGGAGGAGGACCAGAGGAGGGCTGGAGCTCTCCTGCAGCTGCAGAAGAGGTGTGAGGGCCACATGAAATGGCCTGGAGGGCCGGATTTGGCCCGCGGGCCTTGTGTTTGACACCTGTGCTTTAGCGGGTGTGGTGGACCTGGCTTGGGCCACTGGTGTTCCCACAATATTTTGTACTTTTTGCTGTAATAAATAGCCCTTTTTTTTTTTTTTTTTTTAAAAGCTAATTTTTTCCTCAGTTAAGGCGGATATGTATTCTTCTACATATTTTTGGTAATAAAAATCGCAAAAAGCGTATATATTGATTGGTTTGCGCAAAAGTTATAGTGTCTACAAAATAGGGAATAGATTTATGGCATTTTTATTATTTTTTTTTTTTTTGCTAGTAATGGCGGTGATCTGTGATTTTTATTGAGACTGCAACATTATGGCGGACACATCGGACACTTTTGACACTTTTGACACATTTTTGGGTCGATTGACAATTATACAGTGATCAGTGCTATAAAAATGCACTGATTACTGTATAAATGTCACTGGCAGGGAAGGGGTTAGCACTAGGGGGCGATGAAGGGGTTAACTGTGTTCCCTAGGTGTGTGTTGTAACTGTGGTGGGAGGGGACTGACTAGAGGGGATGACAGAACGCGGTTCCCAGCTCGTAAGAACTCACAATCCCTCTCTCCTCTCCTAACAGAACTAGGATGTGTGTGCTTACACATACACATCCCTGTTCTGCTTCTCGTGCCCGCGATCACTCGTGGCCGGCGGTCATCGCGACTGCCAGTTACAAGCATTGGCGCCCCCAATGTGCAAGGGGCGTGCGCATGCGCCTGCTATCCCGCTTACAGGGACCGATGTACAGCTATGACGGTTCGCGGGATTGTGCCGACCAGCCACAGTATAATGATGGCGGCTGGTTGACAAGCGGTCAAGATCCACCCCTTCCTCTTTAGGCCCCACCTGTTCCTATTAGAGCTCCACCTCTGGGGGGTGAGAGAGAGGGGGGGAAGAGAGAGGGGGCTAGAGAGGGGGGAAAGAGGTGGGGGGGGAGAGAGGGGGAGAGAGAGGGGGGGGAGAGAAAGAGGGGAGAGAGGGGGAAAAGAGGTGAGGGGAGAGAGGGGAGTTGAGAGAGAGAAGGGTGGAGAGAGAAAGGGGGGAGAGGGGGGAAAGTGGTAGGGGGAGAGAGAGGGGGGTTGAGAGAGAGAAGGGTGGAGAGAGAGAGGGGGGAGAGAGAAAGGGGGAGAGGGGGGAAAGAGGGGGGAGAGAGGGGGGGTTGAGAGAGAGAAGGGGGGAGAGAGAGAGAGAGATAGGGAGGGTGGGAGAGGGGCGAAAGAGGTGGGGGGAGAGAGAGGGGGGTTGAGAGAGAGAGAGTGGGGAGAGAGAAAGGGGGAGAGGGGGGAAAGAGGTGGGGGGAGAGAGAGGGGGGTTGAGAGAGAGAAGGGGGGAGAGAGAGAGAGAGGGGGGAGGGGGGGAGAGAGGGGGGAAAGAGGTGGGGGGAGAGAGAGGGGGAGAGAAAGAGGGGAGAGAGGGGGGAAAGAGGTGAGGGGAGAGAGAGAGGGGGGTTGAGAGAGAGGGGGGTGTTAGAGAGAGAGAGGGGGGAGAGAGAAAGGGGGGAGAGGGGGGAAAGAGGTGGGGGGAGAGAGAGGGGGGTTGAGAGAGAGGGGGGAGAGAGAGAGGGGGGAGACAGAAAGGGGGGAGAGGGGGGAAAGAGGTGGGGGTGAGAGAGGGGGGTTGAGAGAGAGAGAGAGAGAGAGAGAGAGAGGGGGGGGAGAGGGGGGGAGAGGTGGGGGGGGGGGGGAGAGAGGGGGCTGAGAGAGAGACACCAGGAGGTTCTCACACTCCCCTACCCCCCACACCCCCCAAAAAAATTACACCGGACTCTCACCTTCTGGCAGCCCGCGGCCCATAAGGCAATACCTAATACAGAGCTGGGTAGGTGCCCATAGGACAGTAGATAATATTTAGTAAGGAGTATATCCCAAAGGCAGTAGCTAATACAGAGATGGGTAATAGATGTCTAAAAGACGAGAAGCTAACGGAAGGGGAGATTCCAATAAAGCAGGATGTAAACCTCGGAAGGGTATGTGTCCATAGTGCATTGTTGGGCACTCTTGGATGTAAGGGGGGACTCTGTTGGGCACTCCTGGATGTAAGGGGGGACTTATTAATTAATTTAAATATTGTATATTAATGCATAAAACTATTTTTTTTTGGGGGGGGGGCAACTATTGGTAAAATATATGATGTGTCTCTCATTCTGAAAAGTTTGGAGCCCCCTGCATTAGAGTTTAGAGCTCTCAAATTAGCAGGGGACATGAGCTGTAATGCTTGTAGAGCTGTAGTTCATGCTCAGCAGGGTCCAACCTGTGCAGAGAGACCCCTGCTTCCCTAAAGAGAGAAAAGGTCCTTATCTGCAGCCTGCTGGCAGGGGACAGGCTACTCTACTCTGTTGGTGCTTTTTGAAGGAAATAAACTGTCAGACATTGCACACCTTTTTGTTTTGATGCACCTGGAATATATTTAGCTGATTTAGACTGGGGGTTCAATTTAGCTTTAGGCTCCATTTCCACTAGTGCGATTTGTCATGCGACTCTGGACACATAAACTCCAATGCAATATTCCCAACGCGCACATTCCTGTAGAGATGGCTGTACCTATAAGTGGGTGCTGAAGCGACCACCGGCTGGAAACGCGTGTAGTCAAAGAAATCAAACCAATGGGCTGTGAATAGTCATGCGACTTTATGTGTCCAAAAAAAGTAATGTCACCGGCACAGCAGGATCTCCAAAAATGGGTCCAAAGCTTTAATCAGCGATCGCTACAGCAAAAAGCGACGTTTCGGAGGACCCCTTCATTAGGCATGTCTTCGGTAACTCTGTGGCCCCTGTGGGTGACATGCCTGATGAAGGAATCCTGCGTGGCTCCGAAAACGTCACTTTTTGCTGTAGCGATGTGATCGCTGATTAAAGCTTTGGACCCATTTTTGGAGATCCTGCTGTGCCGGCGACATGACTTTTTTTGGACACATAAAGTCGCATGACAAATCACAGCTCATTGATTATAATGGCACCCATTCTAATCTATGCGACTTAAAGTTGCAGCAATTTTGAAAAGGTGCCTGCACTATTTTGATACAACTTTTGATGCGCCTGTGATCCAGAGAGTGTAAAGTCGGATCAAAGTCGCACTCAAAGTTGCATCAAAGTCACACTCCAAAGTCTCACTCTAAATCGCAGGACTTTGGAGTCGCACTATTGGAAACAGATCCTTAGTGTTGGAAAATAGACGGAAGAGGTAAATTGCAGGCAGCTAGAGTGGATACCTTTGCTCTGGGGGTGTGTAGAATACCTTTGACAAACAATTTCATGCAGCGTACAGCGGCCATAGGGTTAAACGCAGACACATGTGAGAAATATTCCAGGACCTTTAGGTCATTAAGTTTTTTTAACACCTTATTTTATTGGTAGTAAAAAATCTCGCGCATCGTGCAACAACAAAGCCTCTGGTTTTATCTCGTGCGGGAACTGGGGGTCTCGTGACGACTCCGCGTGACATCTGCGCCAGCCCGTCTCTAACTCCGATCCCGCGTCGCTCCAGAAGACAGCAGATTGTTAAGATCAAGATTTCACGAGGCGGATAACGATGGAGGCCGCGCCATGCCCCCAACGGCTCGCTATGATCTCTTCCATTAATCTTTATGGATAGCTTATGGTTTATTTAATGATCGCTTCCCCTCGAAAGAAGAAAAGAAAACTTGGAGGGGAAATGTCACCATCTAATCTGCGTCAACATCTACACCGGGAAATCACATGGGAGTGGTAATTAGTTCAGGGACTGCAGATTCAAAGTGAGGGGGGAAAGATTTACAAATACGACTACCAGGGCTTGTTTGGGCCACCAGATGGAGATGATGAGGTCATAGAAGATGGTGTTATCTCCAGCCAACACTCTTCTAAAAATGTGCTAGTCAAGCGCTGGACCAGAAACTTTGAGGAATGGTAGAGGTGGAGAAGTGTCCTTTAGTAACTCCAGCACTCCTGTGGCTCCAGTAACTCTGTGATCCCTTTGCACTCCCATGTCTTCGATGACCCCAGTGTCTCTAGTGACTCCTGTGCCTCCAGTAACTCTGTAACCCCTGTGCACTCTCATGTCTCCTATGACCCCACTGTCCCCAGTAACTCCAGGACTCTTGTGCCTCCAGTAACTCTGTGGCCCCTGTGCACTCCCATGTTTCCAATGACCCCAGAGTCTCAAGTGGCTCCAGCACTACTGTGCCTCCAGTATCTCTGTGACCCCCGTGCACTTCCATGTTTCCAATGACCCCAGAGTCTCCAGTGACTCCAGCACTCCTGTGCCTCCATTAACTCTGTGACCCCTGTGCACTCTCATGTCTCCAATGACCCCAGTGTCTCTAGTGACTCCAGCACTCTTGTGTCTCCAGTAACTCTGTGACCCCTTTGCACTCTCATGTCTCCTATGATCCCAGTGTCTCCAGTGTCTCCAGCACTCTTGTGTCTCCAGTACCTCTGTGACCCCTGTGCACTCCAATGACCCCAGTGGTTCCAATGACTCCAGCACTCTTGTGTCTCCAGTAACTCTTTGACCCCTGTGCACTCCCATGTCTCCAATGGCCCCAGTGTCTCCAGCACTCCTGTGCCTCCAGTAACTCTGTGGCCCCTGTGCACTCCCATGTTTCCAATGACCCCAGAGTCTCAAGTGGCTCCAGCACTACTGTGCCTCCAGTATCTCTGTGACCCCCGTGCACTTCCATGTTTCCAATGACCCCAGAGTCTCCAGTGACTCCAGCACTCCTGTGCCTCCATTAACTCTGTGACCCCTGTGCACTCTCATGTCTCCAATGACCCCAGTGTCTCTAGTGACTCCAGCACTCTTGTGTCTCCAGTAACTCTGTGACCCCTTTGCACTCTCATGTCTCCTATGATCCCAGTGTCTCCAGTGTCTCCAGCACTCTTGTGTCTCCAGTACCTCTGTGACCCCTGTGCACTCCAATGACCCCAGTGTTTCCAATGACTCCAGCACTCTTGTGTCTCCAGTAACTCTTTGACCCCTGTGCACTCCCATGTCTCCAATGGCCCCAGTGTCTCCAGCACTCCTGTGCCTCCAGTAACTCTGTGGCCCCTGTGCACTCCCATGTTTCCAATGACTCCAGTGTCCCTGGTAACTCCAGCACTCCTGTGTCTCCAGTAACTCTGTGACCCCTATGTACTCCCATGTTTCCAATGACCCCAGAGTCTCCAGTGGCTTCAGCACTACTGTGCCTCCAGTATCTCTGTGACCCCCGTGCACTCCAATGACCCCAGTGTTTCCAGTGACTCCAGCACTCTTGTGCCTCTAGTAACTCTGTGACCCCTGTGCACTTCCATGTCTCCAATGACCCCAATGTCCCCAATAACTCCAGCACTCCTGTGTCTCCAGTAACTCTGTGACACCTGTACACTTCCATGTCTCCAATGACTCCAGTGTCTCCAGTGACTCCAGTAACTATGTGACCCCTATGCACTCCCAAGTCTCCAATGACCTTAGTGATCCATCATCCCAGAAGGGTAGAGGTGGAGATTGAAAGCTGGGCAGCGCTCTGTGACCGGGGATGTCCTAGAAGGTCCCCGGAGTGGTCTGAGAAATATGGATAGGATGGGAGCACCACCAATTCCAATTCCTGTCCAGTTTTATCCCCAATCATGGCCGAAGCAACCTTAAGGTGGCTCAGGCAGTCGTCTTAGGGTGCCAGCATGGGGGTGGTAAAATCTGAACCCCCAGCCACTTGCTGGTGTTTCAGATCTTTAACCGATCTGCAGACATGTTTTGTTACACACTTTAATAAAGCCGACTGTTGGCTTCTATATGGAAGTGATACAAGCGGCTGTGAAGCTGCCTCCCACTTCCACAACCACCGTCGTGATGTCGCCCCCCAAACGCGACCCTCCCACCATGTTCACCGGGCTCTGCTGTGCCACCTGTGGGCCTGGTGCAGTCATGGCGGGTGTCGCTGGGAAGGGCGGCTGGATACTCTGCTAAGAAAAAAGCACAGTGTTTGTGATGTTTAATACACCAACCCATAGGCACGCGCACAGGGTATGCCAGATGTGCCTGGCCTGTTGGTCGTGATCTGTTCCTGCCGACCCGCCATTTCAGAGAATGGGCATGCGCTTCCCTAGTTTGAGGTCAAGGGCCACATCAGAGAGCTTTGGTTGAGCGCCCCTGCTGTAGGCCCTTGGCTCTTGTAGGCATTGTGGTGTGCAAGTGGTTTACCGGGATTATGGCTGAAGATATCATCCATAATCCTGGTATTGTTTTCTTCGGCCAACGTCTGGCTTTCTCTTGAAAGTGTTCCAAGCAGCTCACAAACCACTGGAACACTTTCAGAAGCAGCGAGAGGGGACGTCACCGGTGTGTCTCGGGCTTACCGTTTCCACCGACTCGCCCAAGAAACGATCCGACGGTGCGGCCAGCTGGTCACAGAGGCGATAAAAGACTAGTTTGTCTTTTTTTTAATCTTTTGCTTTTAAAGGTAACAGAGAGGTTTGGGGTCTTTTTGACCCCAGATCTCTCCATAAAGAGGACCTGTCATCCTTATTTCTATCACAAGGGATGTTTACATTCCTTGTAATAGGAATAAAAGTGATAAAAAAAACATAAAAATTGAAGGGACAGTGTAAAAATAAAAGATAAAATATACAGTGCCTTGAAAAAGTATTCACACCCCTTGAAATGTTCCACATTTTGTCATGTTACAACCAAAAACATAAATGTATTTTATTGGGATTTTATGTGATGGACCAACACAAAGTGGCAACATAATTGTGAAGTGGAAGGAAAATGATAAATGATACAAATAAATATGTGAAAAGTGTGGGGTACATTTGTATTCAGCCCCCTTTACTCTGATACCCCTAACTAAAATCTAGTGGAACCAATCGCCTTCAGAAGTCACCTTATTAGTAAATAGAGTCCACCTGTGTGTAATTTAAATACAGTATAAATACAGCTGTTCTGTGAAGCCCTCAGAGGTTTGTTAGAGAACCTTAGTGAACAGACAGCATCATGAAGGCCAAGGAACACACCAGACAGGTCAGGGATAAAGTTGTGGAGAAGTATAAAGCAGGGTTAGGTTATAAAAAAATATCCCAAAGCTTTGAACATCTCACGGAGCTCTGTTCAATCCATCATCGGAAAATGTAAAGAGTATGGCACAACTGCAAACCTACCAAGACATGGCCGTCCACCTAAACTGACCGGCCGGGCAAGGAGAGCATTCATCAGAGAAGAGCCAAGAGGTCCATGGTAACTCTGGAGGAGCTGCAGAGATCCACAGCTCAGGTGGGAGAATCTGTCCACAGGACAACTATTAGTCGTGTTCTCCACAAATCTTCCCTTTATGGAAGAGTGACAAGAAGAAAGACATTGGTGAAAGAAAGTCATAAGAAGTCCTGTTTGCAGTTTGTGAGAAGCCATGTGGAGGACACAGCAAACATGTGGAAGAAGGTGATCTGGTCAGATGAGAACAAAAATTTAACTTTTTGGCCTAAAAGCAAAACGCTATGTGTGGGGAAAACGAACACTGCACATCACCCTGAACACACCATCCCCACCGTGAAACATGGTGGTGGTAGCATCATGTGGTGGGGATGGTTTTCTTCAGCAGGGACAGGGGAGCTGTTCAGAGTTGAAGGGAAGATGGATGGAGACAAATACAGGGCAATCTTAGAGGAAACCTGTAATGCCGCGTACACACGAGCGGACATTACGGCGGACTTTGCCCGGCGGACTGGATTTCGTCGGACAATTTCGATGTGTGTGGGCTCCAGCGGACTTTGTTTTCTCAAAAGTTCGACGGAATTAGATTTGAAACTTGTTTTAAATTTATCCGTTGAAATCGAGTCCGGTCGAAAAGTCCGCCGTCTGTATGCTAGTTCGACGGACAAAAAGCCACGCTAGGGCAGCTATTGGCTACTGGCTATGAACTTCCTTGTTTTAGTCCGGTCGTACGTCATCACGTACGAATTCGACGGACTTTGGTGGATTGTGTGTAGGCAAGTCCGTTCATTCACAAAGTCCGTCGGAAAGTACGTCGAAAAGTCCGCCGGGCAAAGTCCGCCGTAATGTCCGCTCGTGTGTACGCGGCATTAGAGTCTGCAAAAGACTTGAGACTGGGGCGGAGGTTCACCTTCCAGCAGGACAACGACCCGAAACATACAGCCAGAGCTACAATGGAATGGTTTAGATCAAAGCAGATTCATGTGTTAGAATGGCCCAGTCACAGTCCAGACCTAAATCACATTGAGAATCTGTGGCAAGACTTGAAAATTGCTGTTCACAGACGCTCTCCATCCAATGTGACAGAACTTGAGATATTTTGCAAAGAAGAATGGGCAAAAATGTCCCTCTCTAGATGTGCAAAGCTGGTAGAGACATCCCCAAAGAGACTTGCAGGGTTCTACAAAGTATTGACTCCGGGGGGCGCCATACAAATGCCCCCCCCCAAACTTTTCACATATTTATTTGTATCATTTTCTTATCACTTCACAATTATGAGCCACTTTGTGTTGGTCTATCACATAAAATCCCAATAAAATACATTTAAGTTTTTGGTTGTAACATAACAAAATGTGGAAAATTTCAAGGGGTATGAATACTATTTCAAGTCACTGTATAAGAATAAGAAGGGCCCGTATACCTATGTGTTCACATGCAGAAGCGAATTAAATTAAATAAATACGTAGGTCGCGCATGCATATGTATACGGTGTTTGCACCACACATGTGAGATATCGCCGAGAACGTTAGAGCGAGAGCAATAATTCTATCACTAAACCTCCTCTGTAACTCTAAACTAGTATCCTGTGAAAATTTTAAAAGTGTCACCTATGGAGATTTTTAAGTACCATAGTGTGTCATCATTCCATGAGCGTGCACACTTTTAAAGCGTGACATGTTAGATATCTATTTACTCGGCATAACATCATCAAATTGCAGTGATCGCCATTTTATTCTCTAGGGTCTCTACTAAAAAAATGTATATATATAATGTTTGAGGGGTTCTAAGCAATTTTCTAGCAAAAAACACTGATTTAGGCTGGGTTTACTCACATCCAATTCGCATGTCAGGAGATTGTGACCGGCTCTCAATGGAGCCGATTCACACATCTCCGGAGCGGCTCCGGTGCAAATTTGCACAGAGGTCCTGTGCGTCTTCTGGTATTTTTCAGGTCCGAATTCAGCCAACTCGGCAAAGCCGACGCGTTTTGTCTACATAGACATCATCTGGGGTCAAATGATGTCTATGTAGACGAAACGCGTCGGTATGGGCTCCACTGCCACCATACATATTACCAAAAACGCTGTTTGTTCTTCTAAAAATGTGAGTTTTTTAACTTCATTAAAATGTTATACGGAGTTACACTATGTGGCCCTTTTTGTCCTCCTCTCTTTAATTATACATGTGAACATATGGGAGAATCTATCAATTTTTTTTAATGAAAATACCTTCCATGGAGACTACTACCCTAATGACAGCTTAAAGTCCTGGATCATTTATCAAAGGTCTCCGGATCTGATGTTTCCAACTTTGGCCTTCGCCGACACAAGCTTGTTTGACTCATTGGACGTACGTCCTTTTCAGTTCAAACCATCTGGTAAGCCTTCATCCTACCGGTGGCGGATTACTCACCTTCACATATTGTCTCATCATCCATTCACTATTTTGATATCAAAATGATGTTATTTATTATTTAATTAAGGTACTTATATAGCGTCGTCAATTTACGCTGCGCTTTACATATACATTGTACATTCACATCGGTCCCTACCCCCAAGGAGCCCACAATCTAAGGTCCCCAACTCACATTCACATACTAGGGCCAATTTAGACAGAAGCCAATTAACCTCCCAGCATGTCTTTGGAGTGTGGGAGGAAACCAGAGTACCCGGAGGAAACCCACGCAGGCACAAGGAGAACATGCAAAGTCCAGGCAGGTAGTGTCGTGGTTGGGATTTGAACCAGCGACCCTTTTTACTGCTAGGCGAGAGTGCAATCCACTACACCACTGTGCCACCCGTGTTATGAACACTTGCCGTATATCCCTTCAATGGTCAATATTTAATCTATTTAATCATAGTGAGATCAATCCAATGGCAAAAAAAAGATACAATTTAACCACTTGCCGACCAGCTGCCGTCATTATACTGTGGCAGGTCGGCTCTTTCCCACGAATCTCCGTAGCTGTAGGTCAGCTCCTTTAAGAGCCATAGCAGGCGTGTATGTCTGCTGCCGCGATCGCGGGAAAGAGAGCCAGAACGGGGATCTGTCAATGTAAACAGACAGATCCCCGTTCTGATAGGGGAGGAGAGACAGATCTGCTGTTCCTAGTGATCAGGAACAGCGATCTCTCTCCTCCTCCAGTCATTCCCCTCCCCCCACAGTTAGAAACACCTCCCAGGGAACACATTCAACATATACACACCTTTTTGAAAGGCCCCAGAGGCTGCAACACCTACTGTAAGCAAGAGGCACCACTAACCAAACACTGCCGTGAAGACCAAGGAACTCTCCCAACAAGTAAGGGACAATGTTGTTGAGAAGTACAAGTCAGGGTTAGGTTATAAAAAAATATCCAAATCTTTGATGATCCCTAGGAGCGCCATCAAATCTATCATAACCAAATGGAAAGAACATGGCACAACAGCAAACCTGCCAAGAGACGGCCGCACACCAAAACTCACGGACCGGGCAAAGAGGGCATTAATCAGATTGGAGTGGTATAGGGCAGTTTGGGGTGGTATAGGGTAGGTTGGAGTGGTAAAGGCCGGTTTGGGGTGGTATAGGGCAGGTTGGGGTGGTATAGGGCAGTTTGGGGTGGTATAGGGCAGGTTGGAGTGGTATAGGGCAGTTTGGGGTGGTATAGGGCAGGTTGGGGTGGTATAGGGCAGTTTGGGGTGGTATAGGACAGGTTGGAGTGGTATAGGGCAGTTTGGGGTGGTATAGGGCAGGTTGGGGTAATATAGGGCAGGTTTGTGAGGTATAGGGCAGGTTAGGGATCTATGCAGTGACAGTTTGCAGTACCTCGAGGCTGCGGTGTCCTCGGCTCTTTCTCCTCCTTCAGCCGCGGGAGTAAAGAGGTCTGTGGGCGGAGTGGAGGAGGCAGCCACACCCCCAGCTCCGCCCACCAACCCCGGCTGAAGGAGATATTGAAGATCCCCGAGGGCAGCCTCCCTCGCACTGCCCTGCTGCAGCTCTGTAAGTGCAAGCAATATAGTGCACTGTGTAGCGGGTGTCACCCGGTGCAGGCCGCCCCCACCACCCCCCCATAGCGATGCCACTGGTCGCAAGACCGCCCAATCGTCAGTTAAAACTACGCAGTGCCGTATCACAAAAAATGGCCTGGTCATTAAGGGGGAAAATCCTTCCGGGGCTGAACTGGTTAAGTTGCTATTCTTGTTCTGGTGACAATTTTTGGATTTCCTTTCCTATCACTTTCATCAGAAGAAATAGGGAGGGTGAATCCCACACCCCCCTCCCCTCCCCCCTGCGTGGGACACTAACAGGGGGTCTAACACCTCACCCTCTTACCTAAAACACATAAAGAAAGATACATTTTAACTTTTTTATTTTCTACGGTTACATTGTGGCAATGGAATTGACATTTCTTCTATAGATGTGATATCTTCTCCCAATGAGTACACAGCAGGTCACAACATCATTGTTGGCTCTTCTTTCCCCTCTGAATGTGTCGGGTGACTCAGGGGGACTCCATGGGGTGCAGCGCAGTGTGACATCATCACCAGTCACATGATTAAGATCTTTCCTGTCTGCTGATGAGGATGAGTCACACAGAGGACATCCTGGAATCTGGACCTGAATCATCCTCACATCACCTTCTATCTTCCCGGCCTGAGACATTAACCCATTACTGTGCGAAGCCGAGGATTCAGGAGGTTTGAAAATGGCAATAAAGTGGTTTCAGAGGCTGAAGGTCTTTTTTAACTCAAACACTTCATCTCCAGAAGGTTTTACCCCCCCCCCCCCCTTTATCAGGTTTTACCCCCCCTTCACCAGGCCATTTTTTGCTATTCAGCACTGCGCTACTTTAACTGCTAATTGCGTGATCATGCAACACTATACACACATGCAATTTATATATATATTTTTTTTTTCACAGAAATAGAGCTTTATTTTGATGGTATTTAATCACCACTGAGTTTTTATTTTTTATTTTATGAAACAAAAAAATGGAAAATTTTGAAAAAAAAAAATCTACAATATTTTGGCCAAATGTTTTAAGAATAACACAAATATTAATTTTCACAAAGTCTGCTGCTTCCATGTTTTTAGATCTTTCTGTCAGATGTTCCTTTGGGATACTGAAGTATAATTACAAGCATTCCATAAGAGTCGAAGGATTTTATCGACATTTTTATGACATGAAGTTTATTCAAAGAGTCAATATTTGCAGTGGTGACCCTTCTTTTTCAAGACCTCTGCAATTCCCCCCCCCGGCAAGCTGTCAATCAACTTCTGGGCCACATCCTGACTGATGGTTACCCCCCATTCTTGCATAATCAATGTTTGGAGTTTGTCAGAATTTGTGGGGTTTTCTTTTTCAGTTCGATCAAATTCATAAAATTTGAATTAAATTCGAAAACGAATAATCAAAATGAATTAAATGAATTTAACTAAACAAATTCTTTTAAATAATTTGAAACAAAATGAAACAATTTTTTTTCCTTCTGCGCATGTCTAATGCTTCTCTAGGCAATACAGGCACACCATGGCTGGTGGGAGGGTCCAGCAGGGGGCAGTACATAGCTTCCTGAAAACATCCCAGCCCCCCTGCCTCAGTACTCCTCGGTCGGAGCCCCCAGTACTCCTCTCCAGAGCCCTCAGTACTCCTCTCCAGAGCCCCCAGTACTCCTCTCCAGAGCCCCCATTACTCCTCTCCAGAGCCCCCATTACTCCTCTCCAGAGCCCCCATTACTCCTCTCCAGAGCCCTCAGTACTCCTCTCCAGATCCCTGAGTACTCCTCGGTCGGAGGTCGCATTTGCATTCCCAGCACACTGACCGCGTTGTCACGGACAACTCTTGGTCATGGCTTCTGATTGGAAGCCGGGCTCCTGGTCATGTGACCTCTTTGACAGGCAATAGGGAAGGTGCATTCCTGCAATGAAGACCATTTAAAGGGCGTGAAGGCATTAGCATGGAACAGCAGTTGGCAGGGCCGGGACAAGGGGTGGGCAGGAGGGGCGGCTGCCCCTGGGTACTGTGGCAACATGTGAGGTGGGGAGGGGCGCTGCAAGGAGATTCGGGGGGGGGGGGATTTCTGTTGTAAGGGCAAATTTGGGGGGCAGCAGGGGGTAAGTATTAGTATTGTTCTAAGTATTTGTTCTAGGAGGGAGAATCTAGGGGGTAAGTGTGCTAAGAGTGATGATTTAGGGGGATTTGTGTTGGGAGGAGGAAGAAGAGGGTTTGTGCTAGGAGGGGGGATTTGGAGTGGGGGGGGGGTATGTGTACAGGATTGTGCTAGTAGGAGTGATTTTTTTTTGGGAGGGGATTTATGCCAAGGGAGTAAGCATGCAGATAAGTACTGTTTTTTTTGGGGGGGGAGATCTTGGCACACACATAATACTCATATCTTGGGGGAGGGATGTGTACCCGGAGGGTAAATTTTAAGGGTATAGGATTTGTGCTAGTAGGGGTGATTTTTTTTTGGGGGGGGGGTTATGCCAAGGGAGTAAGCATGCAGATTAGTACTGTTTTTTTTTTTTTTTTTTGGAGGGGGGGATCTTTGCTGACACATAATACTCATATCTTGAAGGGGGGTATGTGTACTCGGAGGGGGAGTTTTAGGGGGATAGGATTTGTGCTAGCAGGGGTGATTTTTTTTTGGGGGGGGGGGATTTATGCCAGGAGAGTAAGCATACAGATTAGTTCTGTTTTTTTTTTTTTTTTGGGGGGGGGGGGGAATCTTTGCTGACAAATAATACTCATATCTGGGGGGGGGGGGGGGGGGTATGTGTACTCGGAGGGAAATTTTTAGGGGTATAGGATTTGTGCTAGTAGGGGTTATTTTTCTTGGGGGGGGGGGATTTATGGCAAGCGAGTAAGCATGCAGATTACTGTTTTTTTTGGGAGGGGAGGGGAGAGGAGGGGAGGGGGGAATCTTTCTTGACACATAATACTCGTATCTTGGGGGGGGGGTATGTGTACTCAGAGGGGAAATTTTAGGGGTATAGGATTTGTGCTAGTAGGGGTGATTTTTTTTTTTTTTGGAGGGGGGGGATTTATGCCAAGGGAGTAAGCATGCAGATTAGTACTGTTTTTTTGGGGGGGGAGGGGGGATCTTTCTTAACACATAATACTCATATCTTGGGGGGGTTGGCGCAGTATGGCATGTTCGCCCAGGGCGCTAGATGACCTTGTCCCGGCACTGGTAGTTGAAGTGACCCTGTAGAAAAGCGCGGTTCACTGATGTCGATCTAATGTTGCCCCGCTCTGACGGGATGGCGGAGATCTCAGCAAAGTCTTATTCCATGTGTGGCCTCCCCCCCCCCCCCCCCAGCAGAGACAACACAGGTGGAGGTAATAACATTTAATGAACAATCATTCAGGTGGATGCCCCCCCCCCTCCCTTCCCCCATCCCAATAAAAACAAATATCATCCAGGTAAAGCCATCGCTATTGTCGCTCAATTAGCAGCGACATCCTTTTTCACCTCATTACTGGCAATTATCCGCGCCGCGATTGTAGCGAGAACGCACAGCTGTCATGGCACATTTGAGAGCAAAGCTCCCTTCTGGGCACGTTTGTGTGCGCACAATGGCGCTCCCCAGCCGGGCTTCTCCAAGGTGGGTCTGTCACTGATCCATGCCCCACGCTCCAGTGGAGCCGAGCGAGCTCCGGGCCCCCCCGAGGAATAACAAGTTCCTTCTCATCTCAGGCCAGGTGCAGAGGGGAGGCAAGTAGGCACAAGCCCTCCTTTTGTTGGGTGGGAGTCGTCCCCCCCCCCCCCGAGGACACCGAGGGATCCGCGCCGCTCCACGGGACGAAACTTTCTCAGGTGTGCCGAGAAAAAAAAGTGACAGAAAAAAGTAAAACTTTGTATCTCTGTTATCTAAAAACAATGCTACTCCCAACTCTACGAGATGAAAAAACTTTACGGCCCCATTCGCACCTATGCGTTTTTTAGTGCATTTTCAGTTTTGCAGAAACGCACTGCAGTCCATGTAACATGGTTTCCTATGGGGCACGTTCACATCTGTTCGTTTTTTGGACTTTTTTTTTGGTTCCAAAGACTTCAATGGATCATAAATGTGTATTGAAAAAAACGCAAAATGCACCCGGACTATGCAAACTGCCACCTGCATAGGTGTGAACCAGGCCTCAGAGCCCGTTCACACTTGTGCGACTTGTCATGCAACTTTGGGGGCGCTGTGGGGTTCATTTACCAAAACTGGAGCGCTCAAAATCAGGCGCAGCTCTGCATAGTAACCAATCAGCTTCCAGGTTTTATTTTTTTTTTTGTTTGTATTTTTGTCAAAGCTTAAGCGCTTGCCGACCAGCCGCCGCCATTTTACTGCAGCAGGTTGGCACGATCCCGTGAACCGTCGTAGCTATACGTTGGCTCGCGGGATCGGGATAGCAGACGCGCTCGCGCCACCAGAAGGCATGCGCACACGCGCCTGTTGCACTGCCGGGGTGCCGATGCTCGTGGCCGGCGGTCATCGCGTGATCGCGAGCACGAGAGACAGAACACGGAAGTGTGCGTGTAAACACACAAATCCCTGTTCTGTTCTCTGAGGAGTGACAGATCGGGTGTTCCTAATAGCTAGGAACCACGATCTGTCACTTCCTCTAGTCAGTCCCCTCCCCCCACAGTTAGAACACACATAGGGGACACAGGTAACCCCTTGATCGCCCCCTAGTGTTAACCCCTTCCCTGCCAGTGACATTTTTACAGTAATCAGTGCATTTTTATAGCTCTGATCGCTGTATAAATGACAATGGTCCCACAAATGTGTCAAAAGTGTCCGATGTGTCCGCCATAATGTCGCAGTCCTGATAAAAATCGCAGATCGCCGCCATTACTAGTAAACAAAAAAATAATAAAAATGCTATAAATCTATCCCCTATTTTGTAGACGCTATAACTTTTGCGCAAACCAATCAATAAACGCTTATTGTGATTTTTTTTAGCAAAAATATGTAGAAGAATACACATCGGCCTAAACTGAGTAAAAAAATTTTTTTTTTTTTAAAAATGGGGATATTTATTATAACAAAAAGTACAAAATATTGTGTTTTGTTCAAAACTGTCGCTCTTTTTTTGTTTGTAGCGCAAAAAATAAAAACCGCAGAGGTGATCAAATACCACCAAAATAAAGCTCTATTTGTGGGGAATAAAGAACATCAATTTTATTTGGGTGCAACTTCGCCCGACCGCGCAATTGTCAGTTAAAGTAACACAGTGCCGAATCGCAAAAAATGGCCCGGTCATTCAGCAGCCAAATCTTCCAGTGCTGAAGTGGTTAGCCACTTCAGCTCCGTAAGGTTTTCCCTCTTCCTGCCCAGGCCATTTTTTGCGATATGGCACTGCGTTACTTTAACTGACAATTGCGCGGTCGTGCGACGTTGTACCCAAATAAAATGTATGTCCTTTTGTTCCCACAAATAAAGCTTTCTTTTGGTGATATTTGATCACCTCTGCGGTTTTTATTTTTTGCTCTATAAACAAAAAATCGACTGACAATTTCGAAAAGAAAACAATATTTCTTACTTTCTGCTATAAAACATCCAATTAAAAATTTAAAAAAAAATCATATTTCTTCATCAATTTAGGGCAATATGAATTCTGCTACATGTTTTTGGTAAACAAAAAAAAATCCCAATAAGCGGATATTGATTGGTTTGCCCAAAAGTTATCGTGTCTGCAAACTATGGGATATATTTTTGTGGATCTTTTATTTATTTATTTATTTTTCACCAGTAATGCCGATCAGCGACTTATAGCGGGACTGCGATATTGCGGCAGACAGTCGGACACTAATGCTGCGTACAATCGAGCGGACTTTCCGGCAAACTTTTCCAGCGTACCGGAGTCCGTCGGACAATTCGATCGTGTGTGGGCTCCAGCGGACTTTTTTTTCGCAAAAGTTTGCCGGACTTAGATTTGAAACATGTTTCAAATCTTTCCGACGGACTCGAGTCCGGTCGAAAAGTCCGCTCGTCTGTATGCTAGTCCGACGGACAAAAACCCACGCTAGGGCAGCTATTGGCTACTGGCTATGAACTTCCTTGTTTTAGTCCGGTTGTACGTCATCACGTACGAATCCGTCGGACTTTGGTTGATTGTGTGTAGGCAAGTCCGTTCATTCGGAAAGTCCGTTGAAAAGTCCGCCGGGCAAAGTATGCCACAAGTCCGCTCGTGTGTACGCGGCATAACTGATACTTCTGATGCTTTTTTGGGGACCAGCAGTGGCGGCCGGTGGTCATTTTTTTGAGGGGGAGCGGAAAACAGTGTCACCACCATCCCCCCGTCGGACAGTCGGTCGGCGGGCAGGTCTGGGGCACTTACCCAATCTATTCATCTCTTCTCCTGGGCTTCACAAACGGCTTCCCTTGCTCGGCGGCGGCGACAGCTTTCTCTTCCTCTGCTCTACACGAGCATCGGGGGACTTCCGTTTCCTCCCTCCTCCTCGGCAGCCAATCGGGAGTCTTCTCTTTTCAGCCAATCAGAAAATGGGTCTCAGACCTGCTTCTGATTTGGCCGGATTGAGGGTCAGTGTTACAACAGGGAATATTCATTCCTTGTTGTAACACCTGGGTGGGCTCCTGGCGCAATGCTCTGAGCCCACCCTATTTTGAAGCCCACTAGAGCCTCTGACTCTAATCAGGTGCTTCAAAAAAACACACCCGTCGCTGTAATTCAGGGGACCGGTGTCCCGAAAGGGGCCGGACGCCTGAATAGGGGGTGGCCGCAGCGGCTATGGATAGATTCATGCTATGCATGAATCTATCCATTATTCATAAAGGGGGTGGCGTGGATAGAGGGGGCGGAGACCGGGCGCCCCTAATGGATGGACCGCCACTGGGGACCAGTAACACTAATACAGTGATCAGTGCTAAAAATATGCACTGTCACTGTACTAATGACACTGGCTGGGAAGGGTTTAACATCAGGGGCGTTCAAAGGGTTAACTGTGTGTCTAGGTGGCGTTTTAGTGTAGTGTGAGAGTTGCTTTTACTAGGGGAAGGCATAGATCTATGTCTCTGCTTTGCAGGAACACAGGATCCATGCCTTCCATACTGACAGAACGGTGATCTGCCTTGTTTACATAGGCAGATCGCCCTTCTGCCTGTGTACCGAATGATCAGCGGGTCTGTGGTACCTGCTGATCAACTCCCACTGTGTAGAACCACAGCGGGAGCGAGCCGCAGGCGCACTCGCGTCTGAACCTGGAAGTGCAGGATCATGTATGTATACTTGACCCTGCGAAGCGCGGCCGCCCTGTAGCACTAAAACTACTAAAGTAAGGCGGTTAGCAAGTGGTTAATGGGACAAGCTGAACTTGGAAGCTGATTGGCTCCCATGCACAGCTGCACCAGATTTTGCACTCTCTACTTTTAGTAAATGAACCCCCATAAAGTCACATGACAAGTCGCAGCCCATGTATCTCAATGGAAGCCATCCAAATCTATGTGACTTAGGCAGGCTACAGACGGGTGGAATCTTCGAATTGTGTCGGGGCAGGCTGAATGTGCCAAGTTGATCAATTGATTATTTTGGGTACAACCAGCCTGCCGTATTTACTTTAACGATTATCGCTGGCGGCTGCTATGTTGCTACCCGGCCGTCAATCTGCTATAGGCCGGGCGGTGACCGGTAAAAGTTTGTGCCACCATTATGAGAAGTGGTCCACGGTGGCCTCTTCAGCGCCTGTTTCAACTTTGTAAGCCTGCACCACCGCTCCACTAACTATGTGGTGGCATGGCGGTTGTGGCACAGCGCCAATCACTTGAACAGGTCATTTTCAGCCTCAGTACTGGCCACCAAATGCAACAGGGAAGCGGCGGCCTGTCCTTTAGGGGCGCACGGGCGCCGCCACCCCTATCCACGCGTCCTGCCCCCTGATCTACATACAGGATGGATTCCAATGGCGGGGGAGTGTTTTTGTGAAGCACATGATTAGAGCCAGAGGCTCTAATAGGCTTCAAAAAAGGGTGGGCTTAGGGCGCAGATCCCATCCAGTTGTGTGACAATAGCAAATGAATATTGGCTATCGCCACACTAATTCTTCTCCTGGCCAATCAGGAAGTGGGTCTTGAGACCCGTCACCCGATGACAGGTGATACTATTGGACGCCTAGGAGGAGGAGGGCGGAGCAGCACAGCGGAAGCCGCTGTGATGCAGAAGAAGGGAAGAGGACACAGGAACCACTGCCTGCCACCTGTAGGAGCCTGCTGCCCGTAGGGGCCCGCTGCCCGTAGGACCCTGCAACCCGCCCGTTGCCTGACGCCCGTAGAGCCCGCAAGCCGGCCGCTGCCCCCCGCCCATAGGAGCCTACAAACCACGCGCTGCCCGCCGCCCATAGGAACCCGCAGCCCACCTACTGCTCGCCGTCTGTAGGAGCCCGCAATCCGGCCGCTGCCTGCCGCCTGTAGGGACTCCCAACCCAGCCACTCCCCACCGCCCATAGGAGCCCAAAACTGCCCGCTGCCTGCTGCTCATAGGAGCCTGCAACCCGACCGCTGCCCACTGCGCGTAGCAGCCCGCAACCCGCCAGCTACCCGCTAGGAACCCGCAGCCCACCTACTGCTCGCCGTCTGTAGGAGCCCGCAATCCGGCCGCTGCCTGCCGCCTGTAGGGACTCCCAACCCAGCCACTCCCCACCGCCCATAGGAGCCCAAAACTGCCCGCTGCCTGCTGCTCATAGGAGCGCGCAACCCAGCCGCTGCCCATCGCCTGTAGAAGCCTGAAGCCTACAACCCAGCCACTGCCCGCCACCTGTAGGAGCCCGCATACCCATCCACCACCCGCCCGCAACCTAGATGGGGTAAGTGCTGGGGGGGCAGGTGCCACCGTCTACCACCCCCCCCACAAAAAAGGCCTTGAAGCAAAGAACCACCATGGCATGTGTACAATTGTCAGGGCTGGGCTCAGCCCTTCCTTCTCAAAGTTGACTAAGCTGGCTCAGCTGTCGGCTAATTGCTAGCTCCTATCTCTCCACAGTTACTCACCTGTTGATGATATCCTGCTCGTCAGTCCTGCCTACTTAAACCGTCCAGTCTCTGGCTTGTCTGACTATCCATTCTGATTCCTGAACTCTGGCTATGTTTTGACTACGTTTACTCTGTTTACCTTTTTTTATTATTATTAAACAAGTATGATTTAACTGTACTTCTGTCTCAGTCTGATTCATGGTTTCTGACAATAGGCGAAGGCCATGAATTCAGTTTGCCATGGCGTTACAAACACTCCTGAGTCGCACGGCTCACCTGGAATCTCCCAATGTGGCTGTTCTGGTACAACCTGTGTTGCAGGCCATCCTTGCTACTGCTCCAGTCTCTGTGCAGGCAACCGCCTCAAGTATTACCTCTATAAAGTAATTGTCTGGTTTTGCTTCGCTTCCTCGGCGATTTGGGGGCGCTCCAGTCCAATGCAGAGGGTTTCTCACCTAGGCTGAGATATACTTTGAGATGCTGCCCTAGGCATTTCCCATGGACAGAAGCAAAGTAGGTTTCATGATATCTTTGCTTTCTGAGAGAGCCTTGGCCTGGGCAAACCCTCTATGGGAGACACAAAAACCTGTTGTCTTGAGTAACCCTGAGTTTGAGGCCTCCTTTAAAAGGGTATTTGACGTTCCCGCATGCTCCGCTTCTGCTGCAAAGTGCCTCGTGTCCATCAAACAGAGTACGAGAACTGTTGCTGATTACGCCATTGAATTCCGTACTCTGGCAGCAGAGGTTGCTTGGAACAATGAGGCCCTCGTGGCTGCTTTTTCTCATGGTCTCTCGGATACCATCAAGGATGAGATAGCAGCCCGAGATATGAGATATACCCACTGAGCTGGAGAAGTTGATCACGTTTGCCATCCTCATTGACTCCAGACTTACAGAAAGACTTCCTTTTAAGGAGTGCTTGTGGAAGCCTCCTGACGTTTGTCTCCGAATTTGCAGTCCCACCCTTGCCTCCTTCACCTCCCATGCCTCCCTCACCTCCCATGCCTCCTGGTACCGAGTCGGTCTGTGAAGGTGAACCCATGCACTTGGGCTTCACGCGTCTCTCTGCGGATGATAGAACCCTTAGGAGGAGGGAGAGATTGTGCCTTTATTGTGGCCAAGCAGGTAACTTCTTGAAGTCTTGTCCTACCCATCCAGGGAACGCCCGAACCTTGAGGTCCTGTCACGGACCTTAGGTGGCGTTGTTTCGTCCCCAGTTATCCAGAAGGATAAGCTCCTGGTTTCTGTTACCCTTTCTTGGGCTGAGTCGTCCGTTGAGATACAGGCTCTAATCGACTCTGGGGCTGCAGGCCTGTTCATTAATGCTGCCTTTGTATCGAAGCACTCGATTCCGCTGCAGCTGGGTGACACTCCACTTTCCATTGAGGCTCTTGACGAGAGACCTCTACAGCCTGCCCTTGTGACTCATGAGACTGTTCCGTTGTCCATGGCCATAGGGGCTCTTCACCATGATATAATCCAATTTCAAGTTATTTCCTCACCTAAGTTTCCACTGGTTATTGGTTATCCCTGGTTAGAGAGGCACAACCCCTCTTTTGATTGGCTCCGTGCTGAGGTTCTCTCCTGGTCGCCACAATGCAGTAAGACATGCTTCCAGAAGGTAGCCAAGGTCCTGTGCACCTCTTCACTCTCCTCCCTGCCGGAGGAGTACCACGATTTTAGCGATGTCTTTGACAAAGGTCAAGCCAGTAGTTTGCCTCCACACAGGTCGTATGATTGCGCAATTGACCTTCAACCTGATGCCATACCCCCTCGTGACCAGGTTTACCCTTTGTCGGCCTTGGAGGATAAGGCCATGGAGGAGTATGTTGCAGACGTACTTTCTCAAGGTTTCATCCGCAAATCCTCGTCTCCTGCTGGTGCTAGTTTCTTCTTTGTGAAGAAGAAGAAGAGTGGTGAACTGAGACCTTGCATTGATTATAGGCGCCTCAATTGTTTTACGATTAAGAATGCCTATCCGATTCCGTTGATTACGGAGTTATTTGACCGCCTTCAAAGGGAGCAACGGTTTTCACAAAGCTTGATTTGAGTGGGGCATACATACAATCTCGTGAGGATTAAGGAGGGCAACTAATGGAAAACTGTGTTTAATACTGGCCATTAGGAGTTCCTCGTAATGCCTTTTGGCCTTTGTAACGCTCCAGCAGTTTTCCAGGAATTTATTAATGATATCCTCGGAGATTTGTTGAAGTTATGTGTGGTGGTTTATCTCGATGCTATCCTCATACTTTCCAAGTCCCTGGAGAGCCACCACACAGATGTCTGTCATGTGCTTCAGAAACTAAGAGAGAACAATCTCTATTGTAAATTGGAGAAGTGTGAATTCCATTGTGAACAGGTTAAAATTCCTGGGTTATGTCATTTCCACTGCTGGTTTTTCGAAGGACCCAGAGAAATCCTACAGTGGCCCCGACCCATGGGTTTATGTCCTCTGCAGCGTTTCCTGGGATTTGCCAACTATTATCGAAAGTTTATTCGAAACTTCTCGTCTCTGGTTAAGCCCCTGACTGATATGACCAGAAAGGACGGTAACCCACAGAGTTGGTCTCCGGAGTCCATTAAGGCCTTTGAGAGTTTCAAGGATGCCTTTGTTTCTGCTCCTGTGTTGGCACATCCTGATCCTACATTACCTTTTATCCTTGAGGTTGATGCTTTTGGAACTGGAGTTGGCGCCCTTCTGTCTCAACGTTCTACCTCTGAGAGCGATATGCATCCTTGTGGCTACTTTTCCAAGAAATTTTCACCTGCGGAGTGCAATTACGAGATTTGTGACAGAGAGCTGTTGGCGATCATTTTAGCCCTGGAAGAGTGGAGACATCTCCTCGAAGGAACCACTGTGCCGGTTCCCATTCTTACTGACCATAAGAATCTCACATTCTTGTCTGAGGTTAAACACCTCTCTCCCAGAAGGGGCGCGATGGGCTCTTTTCTTGTCAAGTTTCAATTACATTGTCTCATTCTTACCCGGTACTAAGAATGTAAGGGCTGTGGCTTTGTCACAACAATTTTCCTCCACTTCCAAGATGGAGTTGGTTCCGGTTCCTGTGATTCCTCCTGATCATATTTTGGTTACGGTTCGCACCAGTCTGACTTCTCCTTTGGGTGACAAAGTCCTTGCTGCTCAGGTCCATGCTACTCCTGAGAAACCTTGTGACCGCTGCTTTGTCCCAGAGAGTCTCCGTACTGCCGTGCTCCAGACTTACCATTCTCCCAAGGCTGCTGGCCACCCTGGGAAGAATCAACTCTTTTGGCCCATTTCCCAAAAATTCTGGTGGCCTAGTCTACGTGCTGATGTAACCACCTTCGTAGCTGCCTGTTCCATGTGTGCTCAGAGTAAGACTCCACGACACCTTCCAGTGGGCCTCCTACAACCCATACGCAATGGAGAGAGGCCCTGGACCCACCTGTCTATAGATTTCATTGTGGAGTTACCCAACTCCCAGGGAAACACAATTATCCTTATGGTGGTTGACCGGTTCTTGAAAATGTCTCATTTGTATTCCACTTAAGAAGTTGCCCACTTCTAAGGAACTGGCTTCCATTTTTGCTCGGGAGATCTTTCGCTTACATGGGCTACCCAAGGTGATTGTCCCGGACAGGAGTAGTCAGTTTGTGTCCCGGTTCTGGCGAGCCTTTTGTGCACAATTGGGAATTCAGCTTGCTTTCTCCTCTGCGTATCACCCGCAGTCTAATGGGCCAAGAACGAGCCAATCAGTCCTTGGAGCAATTCCCTACATTGCTATATTTCTGACCATCATAATAACTGGTCAGACCTCTTAACGTGGGCAGAGTTTGCTCACAATAGTGCCTTGAATTCTGCTTCCCGATTATTCCCGTTTATGGCGAACTATGGTTTCCAACCTTCCATGTTGCATGACTCATTTGTTCCACAGAGTATTCCTGTGTTAGAGGAGCATCTCCGCGGTCTTCATTCCACTTGGGTACAAGTCCAGGAGGCTTTGCAACATGCTAATGATAGGTACAGACTCCATGCTGACCGCAGACTACCAGGTTGGGGACAGGGTCTGGCTGTCATCTCGCAACCTCAGACTTCGTGTTCCCTCTCTGTAGTTGGCACCTCGGTTTATTGGGCCTTTCCGTATTCTTCGCAGGATTAATCCAGTGGCTTACGCGTTAGACCTTCCTTCTAATATGCGTATTTCAAATGTATTAAATGTCTCCTTATTAAAACCTTTGGTCTGCAACCACTTTACCACCTCGGGGCCTTGTCCTCACCCTGTACAGGTTGAGAACCATGAGAAGTATGAAGTACAGTCCATTGTTGACTCCCGTAGGCGCATACATTACCTGGTGCTTTGGAAGGGGTACGGTCCGGAGGAATGCTCTTGGGTCTCATCCTCGGACTTACATGCTCCTGTCCTCCTCCGTGATTTCCATAGAGGTTTCCCCCTCAAGCCTGGTGGTCCTCTGAGGGGGAGGGGTCGTTGAAGAGGGGGTACTTTCAGGGCTGGGCTCAGCCCTTCCTTCTCTGAGCTGGCCGCTCAGATGTCGGCTAATTGCCAGCTCCTATCTCTCCACAGTGACTCACCTGTTGATAATATCCTGCTCGTAAGTCCTGCCTATTTAAGCCGTCCAGTCCAGATGATCTCTGCCTTCACCTTGGTCAACATCACAGAGACTATCTCCTGGGTTCCTGTTAAAGACTTGCTTGGCTGACATTCCTTCTGGCTCCAGATCCTGCTTGCTGTTCCACTACGCTGATCTCTGGCTCCCTGACGTTTTGGCTTGCCTGACTATCCGTTCCGGTTCCTGAACTCTGGCTATGTTTTTACTATGTTTACTCTATTTACCTTTTCTTTTATTATTAAACAAGTGTGATTTAACTGTACTTCTGTCTCAGTCTGATTCATAGTTTCTGACACGGTTTTACACTATGTGGAGCATTTGTCTCGTTTTTGGTCATACTGTTTGAGTGTTTGGGGAAGACGTTGTCCATCTTCGAAGCTGCCCGGTCCTGACCTACAACATATACCTTGAGCGGTGCCAGGGAAGGAGGGATCATCCCCTTTTGTGTCCATGATCAAGTGGAGTGCAAGCGCCATTCATTGGTGTTTACACACCTCCAGCCTTGTTGACTCATTGGGTATACGCCTTATTGAGTCCACATGTTCCTGGTAAGCCTTCTCAAAGTTGGTGGTGGCTGTCTCCTCTATACATAGGATCTTTGTGGGTTTTATCTTGAAGACATTGGGACTTCCTCTCCCCTTTATGGACTTAATGTGACTACCTATTATTCCACCCACGTGGATTTAATTGGACTATTTGTTTTACTTTCTTCTTCTCTTTATGTGCTCAATTAATTTTTATATCACAAGAATTTTCACCCACTGTATATTCACTATTAGTGCGAGATTTATTCAAACATATATGTGTTTATGTTGTGTTGATTTCATGACCTGTCAAGGTATATCGATGTTTATGGGTTGTTTTATACACATGATTATCTTGTAGTCATACAGATATATATATATATATATATATATATATATATATATTATTTTTTTTTTCTCACGTTAGTCCTGCACATTTTTTTTACCATTTCACTATACATCTTTGTCTCTTGCTGTGCTGGCTGCTTCCAGTGCTGTATTTTTTTTTCTTTATACACAAATTTGTTGCCCCATGGTAAAAAAAAAAAAGGCCCAGGGGCCACATATTTGCGTACGCTCAGTGCCAAGGGGTTAAGATGTGACGTTCATGGAACTTTTGAGGGTTTACATTGCAGTCTATGGCACTCAAGTCCCATGAACGTTGGACCAAAGTAGGGCAGGAAACTCTTCACAGTCACTGCGACTTTGTCATTAGAAAACAAGGGGTGTGACTTGCCACTTTAGTGTCCAAAGTTGCTTGACAAGTCGCACAAATATGAATGGAGCCTTACTCTTCTGGTGAATGTTCTTGAGCTTTATGCTGTTAGGATCGAATGTTAGGGAACTGTTACATTTGCTTGTGAAAGAAAGGAAACAAAAAAAGACATTTCACACATTATGGGGATTTATTGTGAGTCTTTTGTAAGAATAAATGGGGCACTCACACATCAAATGTTTTCTAAATAGACCCAGTGTTCTTTTTTTAACAGAAAGTAAAAGAAAAAAAAAAAAAAACAAGCAAAAAAAAAAAACAAAACAGACAGTGAAAAAGGTAAACATTGATAGTACGCAAATAATAATTAAATACATAGAAAAAGGAAAGAAACCACAACTACACTAAATAAAAAAATAGAAAAATGAAACTACTCTAAATACACCTTCAGCTTTAAAAAAAAAAAAAAAGGTGAGAAAAGATAAAGAATGATAGTATGCAAATAATCATCAAATACACACGCAAAAAAAAGGAAAAATCATAACTACACTAACTAAAAGAAGAAAAAAACGAAACCTACCCTAAATACAATTTTAGCTAAAAAAAAAAGACAAAAAATTAAACATATGGTCAAAGGTAAATATTGATAGTATGAAAATAATATTCAAATACAGAAAAAGGAAAAAACACAACTACACTAATTTAAAAAGAAATTTATTAAACTACCCTAAATACACCTTTAGCTGAAAAAAAAAAAAACACGGTGAAAGAAGGTAAATATTGATAGTATACAAATAATAATCAAATACTAAAAAAAAGCAAAAAAACACAACTACACAAAAAAAAATAAAAAAAAATTAACTACCCTAAATACAACTTCAGAAAAAACACAGTGAGAGAAGGTAAAAATGTATAGTATACAAATAGTAATCTCAAATACACAAAAAAGGAAACAACCATAACTACACTAAATAAAAGGAAAAAAACTCCCCTAAATACACCTTCAGAAAAAAACACAGTGAGAGAAGGTAAATATTGATAGTATACAAATAATAATTAAATACAAAAAAAAGGAAAGAAAACACAACTACACTAAATAAAAAAGAAAAAATGAAACTACCCTAAATACACCTTCAGCTAAAAAAAAATAAAAATAAAAAAAACATGGTGAAAGAAGGTAAATATTCATAGTATACAAATCATAATCAAATACTAAAAAAAAGGAAAAAAGCATAACTACACTAAATAAAAAAAAAAAACTACCCTAAATACACCTTCAGAAAAAAACACAGTGAGAGAAGGTAAACATTGATAGTATACAAATAATAATTAAATACTAAAAAAAGAAAAAAAACACAACTACACAAAAAAAAAAAAAAAAAAAAAAATTAACTACCCTAAATACAACTTCAAATACACAAAAAAGGAAAAATGAAACTACCCTAAATACACCTTCAGCTAAAAAAAATAAAAATAAAAAAGCACAATGAAAGAAGGTAAATATTGATAGTATTTAATAGTATAATAGTATAGTATAATAATCAAATACACTAAAAAAGGAAAAAAAACATAACTACGCTAAATAAAAGGAAAAAAAAAACTACCCTAAATACACCTTCAGAAAAAAACACAGTGAGAGAAGGTAAATATTAATAGTATACAAAGAATAATTAAATACATAAAAAAAAGGAAAGAAAACACAACTACACTAAATAAAAAAGAAAAAATGAAACTACCCTAAATACACCTTCAGCTTCAAACCTAAAAAAAACAAAAACAAAAAAAACACGGTGAAAGAAGGTAAGTATTGATAGTATTTAATAATATAATAGTATAGCATAGTATAGTATAATAATCAAATACACAACAAAAGGAAAAAACATAACTACGCTAAATAAAAGAAGAAAAAAAAACTACCCTAAATACACCTTCAGAAAAAAACACAGTGAGAGAAAGTAAAAATTTATAGTATACAAATAGTAATCTCAAATACACAAAAAAGGAAACAACCATACCTACACTAAATAAAAGAAAAAAAAACTACCCTAAATACACCTTCAGCTAAAAAAAAAAAAAAAAAAAAAAAAGGGAAAAAGAAAAAACACCCTTGACGTAAACTAAAAAAAAAAAAGATCTTTTTTTTTTTTTTAAAGCTAAGGATTTCAATGAGTACATTTTTAGAATTTTGCCAACAGTGGAATAATTCCCATGGTATTGAATTCCCTGGCCTCCTCCAATCAGGGATCCCCGGCCCAGTACCTGCACTCCTCTGTAGCGCCCTCATCTCGCCCCGGGCAGTGAGTGCAGGGGTCATCGCACAGGAAGCCTCTGGTCATCCCGGACTGACCTCCGTCATCACTTCCATCTATCAATCCAAAGTGCAAAAAACATTTATAAGTGACTCTGTTTACAGAAAAATAAACACAGCACCCCACCCCCGCCCCCCACCCCCGCCTCCATCCTGCTTTTTATATTAATCCATATTAAAACCTAATAATTAGAACGTGCGATGCGACCCGTTCAATCATCTCGAGATACAACGATCAGACCATGGGGGGGGGGGGGGGGTTTTGAAGCGATATAAACCCAAAAATGTCATATATAGCTCCACACTGATGCCCTGAACACACGGTCGGACTTTCCGACGGAATATGTGCGATCGGAGCTTGTTGTCGGAAATTCTGATCGTGTGTGGGCTCCATCGGACTTTTTCCATCGGAATTTCCGACACACAAAGTTTGAGAGCTTGCTATAAAATTTTCCGACAACAAAATCCGATCCTTTAAATTCCGATCGTGTGTAGACAAATCCGACGCACAAAGTGCCACGCATGCTCAGAATAAATTAAGAGACGAAAGCTATTGGCTACTGCGTCACCGCGTTCAGAACGATCGGATTTTCCGACAACTTTGTGCGACCGTGTGTATGCAAGACAAGTTTGAGCCAACATCTGTCGGAAAAAATCTGATGGATTTTGTTGTCGGAATGTCCGATCAATGTCCGACCGTGTGTACGGGGCATTAATAATCCGGTACAGTAAGAGTTTTTTGTTACTTTTGGGACAAAGGTTTTACATAAATAAATAATAGCTGATCATTGTAGGTAGACATGTGCACTGCTGAAAAATGTGTTCGTTTTAATTTTCGTTTAATTCGTTTTTATTTTTCTTGTTTTTTTTCCGGGTCATTCGCTATGATCGCAATTCGTAAATTCGAAAATTCGTAAAATTCGTAAATTCGTGAGTTCGTAAATCTGAAAATCCAAAAATAAAATACTAAAAAATAAAATAAATTAAATATTAAAAAATAAAATATTCGGAAATCTGAAAATCCAAAAATAAGTAAATAAGAAAGAAAATCTGAAAATTCGAATGATCGAAAATCCGAAATATATAAATAATAACTAACTAATAAATTATAGGTATTGGAATTTCCTTTCAAACTTGGCTGTTAGTGAACATAACGAATACGAATTTATCCGAAGTTATGGATTATCCGAAATAACGAATGCCGCATCTAAACAAATGGAAAGGAATGATTTAATAATAAATAATAATAATAAAAGTTTTTATTATTATAATTATTGTTATTTATTATTATTAATTTGTTCCATTCCATTTGTTTACATGCGGAATTCGTTATTTCGGATAATCCATAACTTCGCATAAATTCGTATTCGTTACGTTCACTAACAGCCAAATTTGAAAGGAAATTGCAATACCTATAATTTAATAGTTAATTATCATTTCAGATTTTCGAATTTTCGAATTTAAGAATTTACAAATTTTCGAATTTCCGAATATTTGGAAAAATTAGCTAAACTGGTTTACGTTCATTCAGAAACATCCGAATGAACGAATTTGTCGAAATTTGTTAAAAAAATGAATTTCCCTATCACATGTCTAATTGTAAGCACCCCTGTCAGCGGCAAATGGTTTGTCCCATCCATGCGACTTCAATAGAGCTTGCTCTATTGAAAAACAACAGACTTCTGGCTGGATAACCAGATGAAAATATGAAAAAAAAAAAAAGCTTAAAAAAGAAAACTAATGCAACCATCACATCTAAGAATTGGTAAGCTGCAATATAATAAATGTTTGCTTTTGGGTTTAGTATCGCTTTAAGATCTAGTATTTGTGACCCCAATCACTAAAATCTCAAATAATCTATGAGGCTCCTTTCACACGGGCGCCTCCATGTAGTGGTGGGGGGGGATCTCTCCGCTAATCCCAGCTGAGCAGGCAGATGACGGGTCTGTGTCCCCTCCGCTGTGCAGAGCAGACACAGCCTGTCCGCTTTCATCCGATCGGGATCGGGTGGCGACCTGATCTAATGGGGCACTCTTATGGGCACACATGATATAAAGGGGCACTCTGATGGGGAACCTAATCTTTGGGGGCACTCTGATGGGGACACCTGGTGTAAAGGGGCACTCTGATGGGGGACCTGATCTATGGGGGCACTCTGATTGGAACACAAGATGTAAGAGGGCACTCTAAAGGGGAACCTGATATAAAGAGGCACTCTGATGGGCACACCTGATGTAAAGGGGCACTCTGATGGGGACACCTGGTGTAAAGGGGCACTCTGATGGGGAACCTGATCTATGGGGGCACTCTGATGGGGAACCTGATTTATGGGGGCACTCTGATGGGCACACATGATATAAAGGGGCACTCTGATGAGGAACTTGATCTATGGGGGCACTCTGATTGGAACACAAGATGTAAGAGCACTCTTAAGGGGAACCTGATGTAAAGGGGAACTCTGATGGGGACACCTGGTATAAAGGGGCACTCTGATGGGGAACCTGATCTATCGGGGCACTCTGATGGGGAACCTGATTTATGGGGGCACTCTGATGGGGAACTTGATCTATGGGGGCACTCTGATAGGGAACTTGATCTATGGGGGCACTCTGATGGGGAACCTGATCTATGGGGGGCACTCTGATGGGCACACCTGATGTAAAGTCGCACTCTGATGGGGACACCTGGTATAAAGGGGTGCTCTGATGGGGACACCTGATCTATGGGGGCACTCTGATTGGAACACAAGATGTAAGAGGGCACTCTAAAGGGGAATCTGATATAAACGGGAACACTGATGGGCACACCTGATACAAAGGACACTCTGATGGAGGAACCTGATCTATGGGGGCACTCTGGTGGGTACACTGGATGTAAAGGGGCACTCTGATGGGAGAACCTGATCTATGGGGGCACTCTGGTGGCTACACAGGATGTAAAGGGGCACTCTGATGGGAGAACCTGGTCTATGAGGGCACTCTGATGGGAACACATGATGTAAGAGGGCACTCTAACTGGGGAACCTGATGTAAAGGGGCACTCTGATGGGAACACATGATATAAAGTGGTGCTCTGATGGGAACACCTGATGTAAAGGGGCACTCTGATGGGGACACCTGAAATAAAGGGGCACTCTGATGGGCACACCTGATGTAAAGGGGCACACAGATGGGGACACCTGATATAAAGGGGCATTCTGATGGGAGAACCTGATCTATGGGGGCACTCTGATGGGCACACATGATGTATGAGGGCCCTCTGATGGGCACACATGATGTATGAAGGCGCTCTGATGGGCACACATGATGTATGAGGGCACTCTGATGGGCACACATGATGTATGAGGGCACTCTGATGGGCACACATGATGTATGAAGGCACTCTGATGGGAACACATGATGTATGAAGGCACTCTGATGGGAACACATGATGTATGAAGGCACTCTGATGGGCACACATGATGTATGAGGGCACTCTGATGGGCACACATGATGTATGAGGGCACTCTGATGGGCACACATGATGTATGAGGGCACTCTGATGGGCACACATGATGTATGAGGGCACTCTGATGGGCACACATGATGTATGAGGGCACTCTGATGGGCACACATGATGTATGAGGGCACTCTGATGGATGGGCACACATGATGTATGAGGGCACTCTGATGGGCACACATGATGTATGAGGGCACTCTGATGGGCAAACATGATGTATGAAGGCACTCTAATGGGCACACATGATGTATGAGGGCACTCTGATGGGCACACATGATGTATGAGGGCACTCTAATGGGCACACATGATGTATGAGGGCACTCTGATGGGCACACATGATGTATGAGGGCACTCTAGTGGAAGAACCTGATATAAAGGTACAGGTTTCTGCACAAACCTGAGATTCAGACCTTTGGCTGGAAGAACATTTTAGTGACCTCCTTGAATTTGAAATTTGAATTCCGTACCCCCCCCCCCCCCCTGTGTACATGTTCTGTAGGTCAACATTAATTACGACATATTACCAAATAAGCAGCCCTCGGCTCCTCCCCCCATGATGAAATCATTTTCACGCCATTATTTTCCTGTTACGATGGCGGTTTGTTTGAGATACTAAACAGCGCTGTGTTTTGTTTGCGTTGGGGACAGGCAGGGTCAGCTCCAGAATGGCCGTGATGGACAGCTGCCTATTCATCGAGCGGCCTGCAGCTTTGCTGGGCACTTTTTTTTTTTTTTTTTCTTTTTTGCAATACTGGAAAATCACCACAAAGATCGCCAAGCGCGACCAGCTTCCCAAATCCCCTTATACATAATCAGCAGCCTTGTGACAGCTGCATCAGCCAATTACAAACCCCTTTGTTAGGGAAATCGCGAAGACTTATGAATTTTCACGGCCTTTTTATCTCCGACACTTCTAGAGATGAGGCTAAAGATGAGCCGGAGTTTACTTTAACATTTTGAATTTTTTTATTTGTTTATTTTTTTTTTTACAATGTTTCAAAATTTAAAAAAAAAATGTAAAAAATAAAACAAAAAGAAGATGTGAATTGAAGGAGCCCAGGATTAGAGAACATGACCAAACCTAGGATATTAACCATGAATCTTCTCCAGCTTTGCCGATACCATGGTCAAGAGTCCGGCACTTAAATCTTTTTTTTTTTACAATGTTTCAAAATTAAAAAAAAAATGTAAAAAATAAAACAAAAAGGGGATGTGAATTGAAGGAGCCCGGGATTAGAGAACATTACCAAACCTGAGATATTAACCATGAATCCTCTCCAGCTTTGCCGATACCGTGGTCAAGAGTCCGGCACTTAAATCTCCCTTTTTAAAGACTCTTGGCTTGGCGCTGACAAAGGTTTTGTTTGCAGCCGTTGTGAATTAGCATTTTAATAAAGGCCCTTTAATGGAATTCCAGTGCCAAGCTTAGATATGAAAAAAAAAAAAAAAGGAAAACAAAAACCCGAAGAGATTTAAGTGGTGCTGTTGGCTTAGCGGAGATTTCTTCTTGTCCCCCCGCCAGAGTGGTGTGACCCCGGCGCGGGAGAAGAAAGATGGAGGGGGGTTTGGGCACACGAGACCCTCATGTATCCCCTGACGTGGGACGAAGGCTCTGCCGTGTTTATTTTTGTGACGGGGCTCTTATGAGGGCAGCTGTTTGGAAAGGCCGCACCAGAGGGTTCTATAAGGCATGGTGAGGGGAGAGGGGGGGTGGGGGTGCCATCTTACCCTTTATTCCCCAGCAACGGGGTAATCTTTTCCGGTGCTAAACTTTTCAAATACTAATTAAATCAATTATACAGTTTAGGTTTAGGCTACAAGACCCGCTTAGCTCAAGTCTTTCCAATCCGAGTATTACCTCCTTATCCCGGGGAAGTGTGGGGGATGGGGGGGGGGGGGCAAAAGACGAATGAGACAGAATGTAGCACAGAGGTGACAGCTTTAATATAAAAATGTGTATAAAATATGCCCCATAACATGGTATATAAGTAAGTGCCCTCTGGGTATTATTGAGATGTGATATACTATTTGAGACTTGAGACTCTCCTGCCCAGACCAATTTTCAGCTTTCAGCGCTCTCACACTTTGAATGACAATTGCGCGGTCATGCTACACTGTATCCATATTAAATCTTTATAATTTTTTTGAGACAGATAGAGCTTTCTTTTGGCAGTATTTAATCACCACTGGGGTTTTTATATTTTGCTAAACAAATAAAAAAAGACCAGAAATTTAGGGAAAAAAATGTTTTTCTTCATTTCTATTATACAACTTTGCAAATAAGTAATTTTTTTTCTTCACTGATTTGCGCTGATGAGGCGGCACTGATAGGCACTGATAGGCTGCATTGATAGGCACTGATAGGCTGCATTGATAGGCACTGATAGGCTGCATTGATGGGCACTGATAGGCTGCATTGATGGGCACTGATAGGCTGCATTGATGGGCACTGATAGGCTGCATTGATGGGCACTGATAGGCTGCATTGATGGGCACTGATAGGCTGCATTGATGGGCACTGATAGGCTGCATTGATGGGCACTGATAGGCTGCATCGATGGGCACTGATAGGCTGCATTGATGGGCACTGATAGGCTGCATTGATGGGCACTGATAGGCTGCATTGATGGCCACTATTAGGCTGCATTAATGGGCACTGATAGGCTGCATTGATGGCCACTGATAGGCTGCATTGATGGGCACTTATAGGCTGCATTGATGAGCACTGATAGGCTGCATTGATGGGCACTGATGAGGCTGCACTGACGGGTACTGATGTTTGGTATCTACTTACTAGACATGTGGGATTCGTTTCGTACGAATTGAAAACTCGTACGAATTTCCGTAAATTCGTACATTCGGGAGGATCCGAAATTCAAATTGCTATGCTTCCGAATTTTGTACGAAATACGAAATTTTGTTTACAAATTTTGGATCCAAATTCCTGAACGTTCATAATTGTTACGAAAAGTTAACAAACCTAAAAGTTAAAAACCCAGGAAGTCAGCCCAGCACAGGGATGGTGGGAGCCCCTCATAATGATAAATTCATCAAAACAAACATTCGTAATTGTTACGAATAATTAATGAACGAAAATTCGTATTTTGTAGGAAATTTCGGACACGAATTACGAAATACGAATTAATTCTAATACGAAACGGAACGAAACTAAACAAATTTATTGACAGCGCACATGTCTACTATTTACTTGAAAATGTGTATTATATTGTTTGTTTGCACTAAAATTTTAATTATTGCAAACTTTGAAAATATGAATTGATATATACAGTATCTCACAAAAGTAAGTACACCCCTCACATTTTTGTAAATATATCTTTTCATGTGACAACACTGAAGAAATGACACGTTGCTACAATGTAAAGTAGTGAGTGTACAGCTTGTATAACAGTGTAAATTTGCTGTCCCCTCAAAATAACTCAACACACAGCCATTAATGTCTAAACCGCTGGCAACAAAAGTCAGTACACCCCTAAGTGAAAATGTCCAAATTGGGTCCAATGTGTCAATATTTTGTGTGGCCACTAGGGATGAGCCGAACACCCCCCGGTTCGGTTCGCACCAGAACCCGCGAACGGACCGCAAGTTCGCACGAACGTTAGAACCCCATTGACGTCTATGGGACTCGAACGTTCGAAATCAAAAGTGCTCATTTTAAAGGCTAATTTGCATGGTATTGTCCTAAAAAGGGTGTGGGGACCCGGGTCCTACCCCAGGGGACATGTATCAATGCAAAAAAAACTTTTGAAAACGGCCGTTTTTTCGGGAGCAGTGATTTTAATGATGCTTAAAGTAAAAAAAAAAAAGTGAAATATTCCTTTAAATATCGTACCTGGGGGGTGTCTATAGTATGCCTGTAAAGTGACGCGTGTTTCCCATGTTTAGAACAGTCCCTGCACCAAATGTCATTTTTAAAGGAAAAAATCTCATTTAAAACTGCTTGCGGGTTTAATGTCATGTCGGGTCCTGGCAATATGGATGAAAATCAGTGAGACAAACGGCATGGGTACCCCCCAGTCCATTACCAGGCCCTTTGGGTCTTGTATGGATATTAAGGGGAACCCCGCACCCAAATTAAAATAAGGAAAGGTCCCTATATACTCTGAACAGCAGTATACAGGCGGTGCAAACAAGACAGGGACTGTAGGTTTGTTGTTAAGTAGAATCTGTTTGTAATTTTGAACATTTTTAACGTGTTTAGCTCCAGCCAAAAAATCTTTTCTAAGCTTTTTGGAAAACACAGGGAAGGGTTATCACCCCTGTGACATTTGTTTTGCGTCTTTCCTCCTCTTCAGAAGATTTCACCTCACTTTTTTGTCCCAATGAAAAATGTTTTTTGAAAATTTGGGTTTTTTTGTGGAACAAGGATTGGAAAGCATCAGTGGAAAGGAGAAATTGTTTTCCCATATTAACTCTTACATGAGAGAATTTCCCTTCCTAGGGGTAGATTTCATCTCACTTCCTGTTGTCTCCTTCCGTTTGCAAGTAGGAGTCGTTTGTAAGTTAGATGTTTGAAAGTAGGGTCCTGCCCTATATACTCAGCAGAAATTAGGGCCTTAGGTGTTGCTGTGGCCAAAACACTGTAAGCCCTCACAGGGCCCTGCTGTGAAATATTAGATCAAGAATTGTAATTACATGCCCCTGTTGAACAGGAGCTGAAAAATTAGGCCTTAGGCACTGGTGCTGGTGCCACAACACTGCAACCCCTCACAGACACTCTAGTTGGAACGCAGGAACGAGCCCTGCTGCAAAGTATTGCATCAAAAATTGTAATTACACGCCCCTGTTAGACAGGGGCAGAAAAATTGGGCCTTAGGCACTGGTGCTGGTGCCACAACACTGCAACCCCTCACAGACACTCTAGTTGGAACGCAGGAACGAGCCCTGCTGCAAAGTATTGCATCAAAAATTGTAATTACACGCCCCTGTTAGACAGGGGCAGAAAAATTGGGCCTTAGGCACTGGTGCTGGTGCCACAACACTGCAACCCCTCACAGACACTCTAGTTGGAACGCAGGAACGAACCCTGCTGCAAAGTATTGCATCAAAAATTGTAATTACACGCCCCTGTTAGACAGGGGCAGAAAAATTGGGCCTTAGGCACTGGTGCTGGTGCCACAACACTGCAACCCCTCACAGACACTCTAGTTGGAACGCAGGAACGAGCCCTGCTGCAAAGTATTGCATCAAAAATTGTAATTACACGCCCCTGTTAGACAGGGGCAGAAAAATTGGGCCTTAGGCACTGGTGCTGGTGCCACAACACTGCAACCCCTCACAGACACTCTAGTTGGAATGCAGGAACGAGCCCTGCTGCAAAGTATTACATCAAACATTGTAATTACACGCCCCTGTTATACAGGGGCTGAAAAATTGTGCCTTAGGCACTGGTGGTGGCGCCCAGAACCAAAAATGTTCTTACAAGCTATCAGCGTGATGATTGAGGAGGAAGAGGATAATTACTCAGGGATAGTCACTCAGCATCAGCATAGGCAGTCTTTGAAGGGATCTGAAAAAAATTATTCAGTTACATCAGCATCAGGTGCTTGGTAGCTGGTGGTGATCCAAGACTGATTCATTTTTATGAAGGTCAGCCGATCGACCGAGTCAGTGGAGAGACGCACCCTGTGATCGGTTACCACGCCTCCAGCAGCACTGAATGTGCGTTCCGAAAGAACGCTGGATGCAGGACAGGCCAGTAGCTCAATTGCATACTGTGCAAGCTCTGGCCAGTGATCCATCCTCAAGACCCAGTAACCCAGAGGATTTTCGGTGGGAAAGGTGTCCAAGTCTGATCTTGCCCCTAGGTATTCCTGCACCATGTAAAACAGACGCTGGCGATGGTTGCTGGAACCGATCATACCTTGGGGCTGCGGACCAAAAAATTGTCTGAACGCATCGGTCAGACGGCCACCTTCTCCACCGCTCCTTCTTTGACTGACCGAAGCCTCAGCAACACGTTGTCCAGAAACAGGAGTTTGTAACCTCCCAGTCTCTGGGAACGCGTTGCACAGACCTTTCTGCAAGGCCTCCCGAAGATGTTTCATCCTCTGCTCCCTCTGCGATGGCAAGATAAGGTCCGTAACCTTACCCTTGTAACGTGGATCAAGGAGGGTTGCCAGCCAGTATTGGTCCTTCTCCTTGATACCACGAATACGAGGATCCTTACGCAGGCTTTGCAGGATCAGGGAGGCCATGCAGCGTAGGTTTGCTGAGGCATTCGGTCCGGAGTCCTCTGGGTCACTAAGGACAACAACGTCCGCAGCCACCTCCTCCCAGCCACGTACAAGTCCATGTGTTCCTTGGGACTGATCCCTTAAAGACTGCTGATGCTGAGTGCCAGGCTCCACCTCCATACTGACACAATCTTCCTCCTCCTCCTCCTCGTCCTCTTCCTGTGTGATCGGCGGGCACGCAGGAACACTGTCTGGATAAAGGGGGCCTTGAGAGCTAAGGAAGTCCTCCTCTTCCTGCCTCTGTTCTGCCTCAAGTGCCCTGTCCATTATTCCACGCAGCGTGTGCTCCAACAGGTGGACAAGGGGGACAGTGTCACTGATGCATGCACTGTCAGTGCTCACCATCCTCGTGGCCTCCTCGAATGGTGACAGGACAGTGCATGCATCCCTGATCATGGCCCACTGGCGTGGGGAAAAAAAACCAAGGTCCCCTGACCCTGTCCTGGTGCCATAGTCGCACAGGTACTCATTTATGGCCCTCTGCTGCGTGTGCAGCCGCTGCAGCATGGCCAATGTCGAGTTCCACCTGGTGGGCATGTCACAGATTAGGCGGTTCTTGGGCAGGTTAAACTCCTTTTGGAGGTCCGTCAGCCGAGCACTGGCATTATATGACCGGCGGAAATGCACAGAGACTTTCCTGGCCTGCCTCAGGACATCCTGTAAGCCCGGGTACCTGCCCAAGAACCGCTGCACCACCAAGTTAAGGACGTGAGCCAAACAGGGCACATGGGTCAGTTGTCCCTGTCGGAGGGCAGAGAGGAGGTTGGTGCCATTGTCGCAAACCACCATTCCTGCCTTAAGTTGGCGTGGCGTCAACCACCTCTGAACCTGCCCCTGCAGAGCTGACAGAACCTCTGCCCCAGTGTGGCTCCTGTCCCCCAAGCACACCAGCTCAAGCACCGCATGGCATCTTTTGGCCTGCGTACTTGCGTAGCCCCTTGAACGCCTACGGAGCACCGCTGGTTCCGAGGAAGAGGCCATGGAGGAAGAAGAAGAGGAGGGGGTGGAGGAGAGAGGTGTGTCACAATCAGCATTTTGGAGGCGTGGTGGCGGAACAACCTCCAACACTACTGCACCTTGTCCTGCATCCTTCCCAGCTGCCAGCAGAGTCACCCAATGCGCCGTGAAACTTAAGTAACGTCCCTGTCCATGCCTGCTGGACCATGAGTCAGCGGTAATATGCACCTTACCGCTGACCGCCCTGTCCAGCGAGGCATGGACATTGCCTTCCACATGCCGGTAGAGAGCTGGAATCGCCTTCCGTGAGAAAAAGTGGCGTTTGGGTACCTGCCACTGAGGAACCGCACATTCCACAAACTCACGGAAGGGGGCAGAGTCTACCAACTGAAAAGGCAGCAGTTGAAGTGCTAGCAATTTTGCCAAGCTAGCATTCAACCGCTGGGCATGTGGATGGCTGGGAGCAAACTTCTTTCGGCGGTGCAGCAGCTGGGGCAGGGAAATTTGCCTGGTACAATCTGGCGTCGGTGTACCAAAAGCAGATTGCCCACAAGTACTTGGCTGTGACACACCTAATTCTACACCTTCATTCCTCTCACTGCAGGTCTCAGAGAGGACTGAAGGTCTAGTGGGGTTGGAAATCTCAGCTGATGAGGAGCAAGGAGAGATCCTCTTTGTTCTTTGGTGTGGGTCTTTTAGATATGCTTGCCAACGAACTGCATGGCAGGTCAACATATGTCTGGTCAAGCATGTGGTACCCAAGCGGGAGATGTTTTGGCCACGCGAGATACGCTTGAGACATATGTTGCAAATAGCAGCGGTGCGATCTGATGCACTCGTCTCAAAAAAGGCCCACACCAAAGAACTTTTTGAATAACGCGCAGAGACTGCAGCGCCCTGCACATGTGGAGCTTTGGGGTGTGATGCAGTCAATGTGCTGCCCTTAGGCTGGCCCCTGGAGGGCATCCTGCCTCGTTGGTGATGTGCCGCCTCCTCCTCCTCCTCCTCCTCCTCTCTCCTATCAGGCACCCACGTTGAGTCAGTGACCTCATCATCCCCTCCCTCCTCATCACTGGAGCAAACCTGGCAGTATGCTGCAGCAGGGGGAGCATGACTGCCAGATTGCTGTCCTTCTTGGGCACCCCCTCTGTCCGTGCTCATGTTACTGCCTTCATCGAGCTCAGTATCATCACCAGAGCCTTCCAAACGCTGGGCATCCTCCTGGAGCATGTACCCAACACTGTGGTCAAACAGTTCGAGGGAATCCTCATGAGGACATGGTGGAGCTAGGGAAGGAGTCACTGATGACATTGAGCTGAGGGAAGAGGCCGCTGCTTTGCCAGACAAAGCACCCTGGGCATGGGTGAGAGAGGATGAGGAGGATGAGGACGGCTTGGTCATCCACTCGACCAAGTTTTCTGCATGTTGCGGCTCAACACGGCCAGCTGCCGAAAAAAAGGCCAAGCGTGTCCCATGGCCACGTGCTGATGAGGATGCACCGTCTCCACGACCAGCACTAGACACAGAGCCTGCTTGCCCTCTCTTATTGGCTTGTGACTGTCTGCCTCTCCTTCTTGGCCTTCCAGACATACTAATGGCCTGTAGCTGCACTAAGCTGGGATAGAACACCTGTAATTTTCTTCAGGTAGCTTTATATACTGTAACCAGACAAGCCTGCCTGTCAGTAGGAAGATAACAGGAACGGATCTAGCTGAACACTGTGAGCAGGACGCACTGCACTAAATGTAAATAGCAGGAACGGATCTAGCTGAACACTGTGAGCAGGACGCACTGCACTAAATGTAAATAGCAGGAACGGATCTAGCTGAACACTGTGAGCAGGACGCACTGCACTAAATGTAAATAGCAGGAACGGATCTAGCTGAACACTGTGAGCAGGACGCACTGACTGCACTAAATGTAAATAGCAGGAACGGATCTAGCTGAACACTGTGAGCAGGACGCACTGCACTAAATGTAAATAGCAGGAACGGATCTAGCTGAACACTGTGAGCAGGACGCACTGCACTAAATGTAAATAGCAGGAACGGATCTAGCTGAACACTGTGAGCAGGACGCACTGCACTAAATGTAAATAGCAGGAACGGATCTAGCTGAACACTGTGAGCAGGACGCACTGCA
The DNA here is from genome assembly GCA_037952835.1 of Lithobates septentrionalis. Lineage (NCBI taxonomy): Eukaryota > Metazoa > Chordata > Amphibia > Anura > Ranidae > Lithobates > Lithobates septentrionalis. Next base: position 21,746 of record JBBDGP010004872.1, on the reverse strand, counting down.
CTAAATGTAAATAGCAGGAACGGATCTAGCTGAACACTGTGAGCAGGACGCACTGCACTAAATGTAAATAGCAGGAACGGATCTAGCTGAACACTGTGAGCAGGACGCACTGCACTAAATGTAAATAGCAGGAACGGATCTAGCTGAACACTGTGAGCAGGACGCACTGCACTAAATGTAAATAGCAGGAACGGATCTAGCTGAACACTGTGAGCAGGACGCACTGACTGCACTAAATGTAAATAGCAGGAACGGATCTAGCTGAACACTGTGAGCAGGACGCACTGCACTAAATGTAAATAGCAGGAACGGATCTAGCTGAACACTGTGAGCAGGACGCACTGCACTAAATGTAAATAGCAGGAACGGATCTAGCTGAACACTGTGAGCAGGACGCACTGCACTAAATGTAAATAGCAGGAACGGATCTAGCTGAACACTGTGAGCAGGACGCACTGCACTAAATGTAAATAGCAGGAACGGATCTAGCTGAACACTGTGAGCAGGACGCACTGCACTAAATGTAAAGAGCAGGAACAGATCTAGCCTAATCTAGCTCTCAAATCAAATGACACTGTCTCTCTCTCTATCTCTCAGCACACCGGAACACACTACACAGGGCCGCCGTGCAGGCGGCCTTATATAGTGTGGGGCGTGTACTAAATCCCCTGAGCCATAATTGGCCAAAGCCACCCTGGCTTTGGCCAATTACAGCTCTCTCTACTGACGGCGCTGTGATTGGCCAAGCATGCGGGTCATAGTGCATGCTTGGCCAATCATCAGCCAGCAATGCACTGCGATGCCGCAGTGAATTATGGGCCGTGACGCGCCACACGAATTTGGCGCGAACGGCCCATAACGTTCGCAATTCGACGGACGGTCGAACAGCCGATGTTCGAGTCGAACATGGGTTCGACTCGAACACGAAGCTCATCCCTAGTGGCCACCATTATTTTCCAGCACTGCCTTAACCCTCTTGGGCATGGAGATCACCAGAGCTTCACAGGTTGTCACTGGAGTCCTCTTCCCCTCCTCCATGACGACATCACGGAGCTGGTGGATGTTAGAGACCTTGCGCTCCTCCACCTTCCGTTTGAGGATGTCCCACAGATGATCAATAGGGTTTAGGTCTGGAGACATGCTTAGCCAGTCCATCACCTTTACCCTCAGCTTCTTTAGCAAGACAGTGGTCATCTTGGAGGTATGTTTGGGGTGGTTATCATGTTGGAATACTGCCCTGCGGCCCAGTCTCTGAAGGGAGGGGATCATGCTCTGCTTCAGTATGTTACAGTACATGTTGGCATTCATGGTTCCCTCAATGATCTGTAGCCCCCCCAGTGCCGGCAGCACTCATGCAGCCCCAGACCATGACACTCCCACCACCATGCTTGACTGTAGACAAGACACACTTGTCTTTGTACTCCTCACCTGGTTGCCGCCACATACGCTTGTCACCATCTGAACCAAATAAAACAAGGAGAAAAAGGCGCCTCTCGGCTGATGGATGGTAAAGGCTCTGGGCAGTCTGTGAACGCTGGATGTTTTTCGGCCGAACAGCGGAGACAGGCTCCAGAAAGAGGCTTGGATTGCAGCCGATCAGGCGAGGGATGATGACGTCACTCGATATGCGACGCGTTTCCTAAGCTGGCTCGCCGTGAGTGGTATGACGGCGGCGCTCCTTTGTCAAGCTTGAGAGCTTAGGAAAGCTCTCAAGCTCTCTTGATTGCTTTGGGACATTCTTTTGCCTACTTTCTTCTTCCTAAATGTGAGTGCATTACCAGCTGTTGCTGTATTTTTTAATAAATTGTTTTAAACGTCTGCACCCAGAGGCGCCTTTTTCTCCTTGTTTTATAGTGCTACTGGGATATGGCTTTCACTCCCATTGGAAGGCTGCCCTGAATGTGGATTTTATACTTTATTCCTACTTCCTTCATCTGCAGTGTTACAACATGGACTAACCTTTTTATCGTTATGGAATTTCCTTTTCCTTATTGTTTATGCATATCATTGTAAACTAGGATTCGTTTGTCTTTTTTGCGCCGACTACTTGTTGTATTGAACCAAATAAGTTTATCTTGGTCTCATCAGACCACAGGACATGGTTCTAGTAATCCACGTCCTTAGTCTGCTTGTCTTCAGCAAACTGTTTGCGGGCTTTCTTGTGCATCATCGTTAGAAGAGGCTTCCTTCTGGGACGACAGCCATGCAGACCAATTTGATGCAGTGTGCGGCGTATGGTCTGGGCACTGACAGGCTGACCCCCCACCCCTACAACCTCTGCAGCAATGCTGGCAGCACTCATACGTCTATTTCCCAAAGACAACCTCTGGATATGACGCTGAGCACGTGACCTCAACTTCTTTGGTGGACCATGGCGAGGCCTGTTCTGAGTGGAACCTGTCCTGTTATACCGCTGTATGGTCTTGGCCACCGTGCTGCAGCTCAGTTTCAGGGTCTTGGCAATCTTCTTATAGCCTAGGCCATCTTTATGTAGAGCAACAATTCTTTTTTTTAGATTCTCAGAGAGTATTTTGTCATGAGGTGCCATGTTGAACTTCCAGTGACCAGTATGAGAGAGTGAGAGCGACAACACCAAATTTAACACACCTGAGACCTTGTAACACTAACGAGTCACATGACACCAGGGAGGGAAAATGGATAATTGGGCCCCATTTGGACATTTTGACTTAGGGGTGTACTGACTTTTGTTGCCAGTGGTTTAGACATTAATGGCTGTGTGTTGAGTTATTTTGAGGGGACAGCAAATTTACACTGTTATACAAGCTGTACACTCACTACTTTACATTGTAGCAAAGTTTCATTTCTTCAGTGTTGTCACATGAAAAGAAAGAAGAAAAGATTTACAGAAATGTGAGGGGTGTACTCACTTTTGTGAGATACCGTAGCTATGCAAATATTGTGTGACATAAAAAAAATTGCATTGGAGATATTTGCCAGCACACCACGGATCGACAAGGTAGTTGCAAAAAAAAAAAAATGTAAAAAAGGCCTCGATGTGCCCAACGGAGCATTTTTTTTTCAATGTTTTTTCATATTTCATTTTTGCCAAAATTGACTGTAAACCACCCAAATAAGTAGATATTTTCAGAAAGCAGAGACCAGGGTGAATAAACTGGTGGTCGTTGCACTTTTTTAAGAAAAATATATACTTTCTTTGGTGGTTTACAATCATTTTTGGCAAATAAAAAATGATTGCAAAAAAATAAAAATAAAAAAAATGCCCCGATGGCCACATGGAGGCATTTTAAATGTTTTATTTTTTTGCAAATATACTTTCTTTGGTGGTTTACAATCATTTTTAGCAAATAAAAAATGTTTGCAAAAAAATTTAAAAAAATGTGCCGATGGCCACATGGAGGCATTTTAATTTTTTTTTGAAAATATGACTGTAAGCCACCCAAAAAAGTTGCAAAAAAAATTTAAAAAATCCCTGGATGGGCCCATTGGAGCATTTTTTTTCTGATGTTTTTTCATATTTCATTTTTGCCAAAAATGACTGTAAACCCCCAAACAAGTATATATTTTCAGAAAGCAGAGACCACGGTGAATAAACTGGTGGTCGTTGCACTTTTTTAAAGAAAAATATATACTTTCTATGGTGGTTTACAATCATTTTTGACAAATAAAAAATGATTGCAAAAAAAAAAAAAAATCAAAAAAATGCCCAGATGGCCACATGGAGGCATTTTAATTTTTTTTTTGCAAATATGGAAAAAAAATATAATATTTAAATATAAAAATAAAATATAATATTTTTTTTGCACCCAAAAAAGTTGCAAAAAAAAATGTAAAAAATGCCTCGATGTGCCCATTGGAGCATTTTTTTCAATGTTTTTTCATATTTCATTTTTGCCAAAAATGGTGGTGGTTTACAATCATTTTTGGCAAATAAAAAATGTTTGCAAAAATTTTTTAAAAAATGTGCAGATGGCCACATGGAGGCATTTAAATTTTTTTTTTTTGCTAATGTGACTGTAAACTATAAACATAAACTGTAAACATATATATATATATATATATATATATATATATATATATATATATATATATATATATATATATATATATATATATATATATATTGAAAATATGACTGTAAACCACCCAAAAAAATTGCAAAAAAAAAAACTGTAAAAAATGCCTCGATGTGCCCATTGGAGCATTTTTTCCAATGTTTTTTCATATTTCATTTTTGCCAAAAATTACTGTAAACCCCCCAAATAAGTATATATTTTCAGAAAGCAGAGACCCCGGTGAATAAACTGGTGGTAGTTTAAATTTTGTTATGTTGCACAGCAATTTCACAGCTATTTATAAAATATTTTCAGGGAAAAAATACACCAATATGAATTTTATGAAAAATACACTAATATGAATTTTATGAAAATCACACTAATATGAATTTTAGTGCCGACAAACACAAAGTGCTCCCAACTAACCCCAGAAAGAGTAAATAAAGACAAACATTAGATACAATGTGATACAATATTAGACACAATGTATCGCTATTTATATATTTACAGCACTGAATGAAAATGTATAGAATAAAATGGACACATTGAGAATTGTATTTGGGTGTCTTTTAATGAGGAAGGTGAGAGAAATCTTGTAGTTTGGGGGGCGGCGAGGGGCCTATAGAAAACGCTCCACTTCACGTGCGTCCCGCCCGATGTCCCCCCCCCAGAAGAAGTCATCTTTGGGGGATTAACTCATTTCAGCCCTGAGAAAACGCCCTCCCAGGCACAATGCGGACCCCTCTCGCCAAACGTCCACCAGTTAGAAATAAGATGTGCCGCTTGTGATAACAAAGAGCCGATAATCCGGCTGGAGGAGTTTATAACAAAACAACTTCCCGGCCAATTATAGAGAGAAAAAAAAACTTCATTTCAATATTAATTAAAAACCGCTAAAGTCATTTTCATGTGTCAGTGAGGGGCCGGGAACCGAAAACACCATAAAATCAAAGCTTCAGCCAAATATAGAAATTAAATACATAAAAGGGATCCACACTCACCGGCCACTTTATTAGGTACACCTTGCTAGTCCCCGGTTGGACCCCCTTTATTCTTGGTGAAATAGATACAACAAGGTGTTGGAAACGTTCCTCAGAGATTTTGCTCCATAGTGACATGATAACATCAGGCAGTTGCTGCAGATTTGTCGGCTGCCCATCCATGATGCCAATCTCCCGTTCCACCACATCCCAAAGGTGCTCTATTGGATGAGATCTGGTGAGTGTGGAGGCCATTGGAGTACAGGGACCTCATTGTCCAGTGGTGAGATGATTGGAGCTTTGTGACATGGTGCATTATCCTGCTGGAAGGAGCCATCAGAAGATGGGGACACTGTAGTCATAAAGCGATGGACATGGTCAGCAACAATACTCAGGTAGGTCGTGGTGATTAAACCATGATCAATTGGTACTAAGGGGCCCAAAGTGTCAAAAAAAAAAATAGGGGATTTGGGACTTTAAATGAGGCACCAGAGTGCCTCCATCCCGACTTGAATAAAAACAAAGGGGAGATTTGGGACTTTAAATGAAGTGGTTGACTCATGTGGGTGAATGAAATACAATTTATTGGAATGGGAGGTAAGCAATTACATGAAGGTAGTATAATTCATATATAACGTGAATCAATGGATAAATGCCATATTCTATATACAAAAAACGATCAATGGATAAATGCCATAATCTATATACATGTTCATGATAGAATACCATCCAATCCATAGTGTATAACATAATCAGCACATGAAAACAGTATATAACACATATTCCCATAATTAATTGGCAGTGGTTCGATAGACAAATTGTAGTTAAAAATATTAAATCCAGGTGTATAGCATAATAAAACACACAGCTACATCCTCAAAGCCCGACGCGTTTCTGTGTATAAAAACACTTCCTCAGGGGCGGATGTTGTAGGATATCTAAAAAACATGTACCATAAAGTATGTTAGAAAGGATTTGGAATATTGACACAAATTTTTGGTAATAGCGTCAACCAAAATGCTTACATGCCACAAGTAACGACGGTGCATGGTCCATGCAGGGCTAAGGCCACGGAGGTGGTCCATCCCGGGAGCTGAGGTGGCCGCCACACGACCAAGGGGGCGCACACATAAAGCCTCCAAGAACGCAACCCTCCCACCTCAAGGGCATGTCCAAGGGTGCAAACCAAGAAAGGAGATATCTAGATGCATAAAAGAAAGGAGTTATTGGAGTGGGGGAGGAAAATTGTAACTGGGTGAAGAGTGAGGGGTGGAAGAATGAAGCCAACCATATGCAGGGGTGCGGAAGGAAGATAGTGGGTATGACCTGGAAGTGTACAGTGAAAAACATGGAATAGTGGGAACCACCAGGGAAAGGGAGAAGGGAGAGGAGAGAAGGTGCTGGAAGGACAAACCGTGGGATCACAGGGGAGTGTACCTGGAAAGGAGTGGTGAGAAGTGAAGGAGCTTCCCAAACGGAAAGGAAGTGCTGGAAAGACAGACCATGGGATCACAGGGGAGTGTACCTGGAAAGCAATGGTGAGAAGTGGAGGAGCTTCCCAAACGTGTAACATGCCGCTTGTACGATGAGGAGGGGAGTGCGTGAAGGAGCCGAACATGTACCCCCCGAGGTGGGCGGGGCATCCACCAACGTCACGCGCTCGACAAGCACTGGGGCGGGTCAACATGTGCGGGGACACACGTCGCCCAAGGCGGAACGCCAAACCCGTGCTGTCGGCAGAAGGATTCAGACGGCTACACTGCGGCGCCAGGATTGACGTCACAGATGGAGCCATCGTGCGTGGCGTCGATGCGTTGTGGACGCCCGCCAACCCCCCGCCAACCAAGGATTGCGGAGGGGGGAGGGCGAGCACACAGAGCGCATCGCAGCTCCCGGGAATGGACAAAAACAGCGGCCAAGGACTGCAAAAACTGAGCCATGCACCGGAACAAATGGCAATGGGCTGACTAGCTGCCAATAAGGGAGTATGAATAGAAAGTAATCCCGCCAGTTAGGACAAGAATTATTGTAATAATGTTGGCAGAAAAAACCTGCCAAAGAGCGTCAACCACCTCCATCCCTGATAAGTTTCAAAAAAAAATAGGGGATTTGGGACTTTAAATGAGGCACCAGAGTGCCTCCATCCCGACTTGAATAAAAACAAAGGGGAGATTTGGGACTTTAAATGAAGTGGTTGACTCATGTGGGTGAATGAAATACAATTTATTGGAATGGGAGGTAAGCAATTACATGAAGGTAGTATAATTCATATATAACGTGAATCAATGGATAAATGCCATATTCTATATACAAAAAACGATCAATGGATAAATGCCATAATCTATATACATGTTCATGATAGAATACCATCCAATCCATAGTGTATAACATAATCAGCACATGAAAACAGTATATAACACATATTCCCATAATTAATTGGCAGTGGTTCGATAGACAAATTGTAGTTAAAAATATTAAATCCAGGTGTATAGCATAATAAAACACACAGCTACATCCTCAAAGCCCGACGCGTTTCTGTGTATAAAAACACTTCCTCAGGGGCGGATGTTGTAGGATATCTAAAAAACATGTACCATAAAGTATGTTAGAAAGGATTTGGAATATTGACACAAATTTTTGGTAATAGCGTCAACCAAAATGCTTACATGCCACAAGTAACGACGGTGCATGGTCCATGCAGGGCTAAGGCCACGGAGGTGGTCCATCCCGGGAGCTGAGGTGGCCGCCACACGACCAAGGGGGCGCACACATAAAGCCTCCAAGAACGCAACCCTCCCACCTCAAGGGCATGTCCAAGGGTGCAAACCAAGAAAGGAGATATCTAGATGCATAAAAGAAAGGAGTTATTGGAGTGGGGGAGGAAAATTGTAACTGGGTGAAGAGTGAGGGGTGGAAGAATGAAGCCAACCATATGCAGGGGTGCGGAAGGAAGATAGTGGGTATGACCTGGAAGTGTACAGTGAAAAACATGGAATAGTGGGAACCACCAGGGAAAGGGAGAAGGGAGAGGAGAGAAGGTGCTGGAAGGACAAACCGTGGGATCACAGGGGAGTGTACCTGGAAAGGAGTGGTGAGAAGTGAAGGAGCTTCCCAAACGGAAAGGAAGTGCTGGAAAGACAGACCATGGGATCACAGGGGAGTGTACCTGGAAAGCAATGGTGAGAAGTGGAGGAGCTTCCCAAACGTGTAACATGCCGCTTGTACGATGAGGAGGGGAGTGCGTGAAGGAGCCGAACATGTACCCCCCGAGGTGGGCGGGGCATCCACCAACGTCACGCGCTCGACAAGCACTGGGGCGGGTCAACATGTGCGGGGACACACGTCGCCCAAGGCGGAACGCCAAACCCGTGCTGTCGGCAGAAGGATTCAGACGGCTACACTGCGGCGCCAGGATTGACGTCACAGATGGAGCCATCGTGCGTGGCGTCGATGCGTTGTGGACGCCCGCCAACCCCCCGCCAACCAAGGATTGCGGAGGGGGGAGGGCGAGCACACAGAGCGCATCGCAGCTCCCGGGAATGGACAAAAACAGCGGCCAAGGACTGCAAAAACTGAGCCATGCACCGGAACAAATGGCAATGGGCTGACTAGCTGCCAATAAGGGAGTATGAATAGAAAGTAATCCCGCCAGTTAGGACAAGAATTATTGTAATAATGTTGGCAGAAAAAACCTGCCAAAGAGCGTCAACCACCTCCATCCCTGATAAGTTTCAAAAAAAAATAGGGGATTTGGGACTTTAAATGAGGCACCAGAGTGCCTCCATCCCGACTTGAATAAAAACAAAGGGGAGATTTGGGACTTTAAATGAAGTGGTTGACTCATGTGGGTGAATGCAATACAATTTATTGGAATGGGAGGTAAGCAATTACATGAAGGTAGTATAATTCATATATAACGTGAATCAATGGATAAATGCCATATTCTATATACAAAAAACGATCAATGGATAAATGCCATAATCTATATACATGTTCATGATAGAATACCATCCAATCCATAGTGTATAACATAATCAGCACATGAAAACAGTATATAACACATATTCCCATAATTAATTGGCAGTGGTTCGATAGACAAATTGTAGTTAAAAATATTAAATCCAGGTGTATAGCATAATAAAACACACAGCTACATCCTCAAAGCCCGACGCGTTTCTGTGTATAAAAACACTTCCTCAGGGGCGGATGTTGTAGGATATCTAAAAAACATGTACCATAAAGTATGTTAGAAAGGATTTGGAATATTGACACAAATTTTTGGTAATAGCGTCAACCAAAATGCTTACATGCCACAAGTAACGACGGTGCATGGTCCATGCAGGGCTAAGGCCACGGAGGTGGTCCATCCCGGGAGCTGAGGTGGCCGCCACACGACCAAGGGGGCGCACACATAAAGCCTCCAAGAACGCAACCCTCCCACCTCAAGGGCATGTCCAAGGGTGCAAACCAAGAAAGGAGATATCTAGATGCATAAAAGAAAGGAGTTATTGGAGTGGGGGAGGAAAATTGTAACTGGGTGAAGAGTGAGGGGTGGAAGAATGAAGCCAACCATATGCAGGGGTGCGGAAGGAAGATAGTGGGTATGACCTGGAAGTGTACAGTGAAAAACATGGAATAGTGGGAACCACCAGGGAAAGGGAGAAGGGAGAGGAGAGAAGGTGCTGGAAGGACAAACCGTGGGATCACAGGGGAGTGTACCTGGAAAGGAGTGGTGAGAAGTGAAGGAGCTTCCCAAACGGAAAGGAAGTGCTGGAAAGACAGACCATGGGATCACAGGGGAGTGTACCTGGAAAGCAATGGTGAGAAGTGGAGGAGCTTCCCAAACGTGTAACATGCCGCTTGTACGATGAGGAGGGGAGTGCGTGAAGGAGCCGAACATGTACCCCCCGAGGTGGGCGGGGCATCCACCAACGTCACGCGCTCGACAAGCACTGGGGCGGGTCAACATGTGCGGGGACACACGTCGCCCAAGGCGGAACGCCAAACCCGTGCTGTCGGCAGAAGGATTCAGACGGCTACACTGCGGCGCCAGGATTGACGTCACAGATGGAGCCATCGTGCGTGGCGTCGATGCGTTGTGGACGCCCGCCAACCCCCCGCCAACCAAGGATTGCGGAGGGGGGAGGGCGAGCACACAGAGCGCATCGCAGCTCCCGGGAATGGACAAAAACAGCGGCCAAGGACTGCAAAAACTGAGCCATGCACCGGAACAAATGGCAATGGGCTGACTAGCTGCCAATAAGGGAGTATGAATAGAAAGTAATCCCGCCAGTTAGGACAAGAATTATTGTAATAATGTTGGCAGAAAAAACCTGCCAAAGAGCGTCAACCACCTCCATCCCTGATAAGTTTCAAAAAAAAAAAATAGGGGATTTGGGACTTTAAATGAGGCACCAGAGTGCCTCCATCCCGACTTGAATAAAAACAAAGGGGAGATTTGGGACTTTAAATGAAGTGGTTGACTCATGTGGGTGAATGAAATACAATTTATTGGAATGGGAGGTAAGCAATTACATGAAGGTAGTATAATTCATATATAACGTGAATCAATGGATAAATGCCATATTCTATATACAAAAAACGATCAATGGATAAATGCCAAAATCTATATACATGTTCATGATAGAATACCATCCAATCCATAGTGTATAACATAATCAGCACATGAAAACAGTATATAACACATATTCCCATAATTAATTGGCAGTGGTTCGATAGACAAATTGTAGTTAAAAATATTAAATCCAGGTGTATAGCATAATAAAACACACAGCTACATCCTCAAAGCCCGACGCGTTTCTGTGTATAAAAACACTTCCTCAGGGGCGGATGTTGTAGGATATCTAAAAAACATGTACCATAAAGTATGTTAGAAAGGATTTGGAATATTGACACAAATTTTTGGTAATAGCGTCAACCAAAATGCTTACATGCCACAAGTAACGACGGTGCATGGTCCATGCAGGGCTAAGGCCACGGAGGTGGTCCATCCCGGGAGCTGAGGTGGCCGCCACACGACCAAGGGGGCGCACACATAAAGCCTCCAAGAACGCAACCCTCCCACCTCAAGGGCATGTCCAAGGGTGCAAACCAAGAAAGGAGATATCTAGATGCATAAAAGAAAGGAGTTATTGGAGTGGGGGAGGAAAATTGTAACTGGGTGAAGAGTGAGGGGTGGAAGAATGAAGCCAACCATATGCAGGGGTGCGGAAGGAAGATAGTGGGTATGACCTGGAAGTGTACAGTGAAAAACATGGAATAGTGGGAACCACCAGGGAAAGGGAGAAGGGAGAGGAGAGAAGGTGCTGGAAGGACAAACCGTGGGATCACAGGGGAGTGTACCTGGAAAGGAGTGGTGAGAAGTGAAGGAGCTTCCCAAACGGAAAGGAAGTGCTGGAAAGACAGACCATGGGATCACAGGGGAGTGTACCTGGAAAGCAATGGTGAGAAGTGGAGGAGCTTCCCAAACGTGTAACATGCCGCTTGTACGATGAGGAGGGGAGTGCGTGAAGGAGCCGAACATGTACCCCCCGAGGTGGGCGGGGCATCCACCAACGTCACGCGCTCGACAAGCACTGGGGCGGGTCAACATGTGCGGGGACACACGTCGCCCAAGGCGGAACGCCAAACCCGTGCTGTCGGCAGAAGGATTCAGACGGCTACACTGCGGCGCCAGGATTGACGTCACAGATGGAGCCATCGTGCGTGGCGTCGATGCGTTGTGGACGCCCGCCAACCCCCCGCCAACCAAGGATTGCGGAGGGGGGAGGGCGAGCACACAGAGCGCATCGCAGCTCCCGGGAATGGACAAAAACAGCGGCCAAGGACTGCAAAAACTGAGCCATGCACCGGAACAAATGGCAATGGGCTGACTAGCTGCCAATAAGGGAGTATGAATAGAAAGTAATCCCGCCAGTTAGGACAAGAATTATTGTAATAATGTTGGCAGAAAAAACCTGCCAAAGAGCGTCAACCACCTCCATCCCTGATAAGTTTCAAAAAAAATAGGGGATTTGGGACTTTAAATGAGGCACCAGAGTGCCTCCATCCCGACTTGAATAAAAACAAAGGGGAGATTTGGGACTTTAAATGAAGTGGTTGACTCATGTGGGTGAATGAAATACAATTTATTGGAATGGGAGGTAAGCAATTACATGAAGGTAGTATAATTCATATATAACGTGAATCAATGGATAAATGCCATATTCTATATACAAAAAACGATCAATGGATAAATGCCATAATCTATATACATGTTCATGATAGAATACCATCCAATCCATAGTGTATAACATAATCAGCACATGAAAACAGTATATAACACATATTCCCATAATTAATTGGCAGTGGTTCGATAGACAAATTGTAGTTAAAAATATTAAATCCAGGTGTATAGCATAATAAAACACACAGCTACATCCTCAAAGCCCGACGCGTTTCTGTGTATAAAAACACTTCCTCAGGGGCGGATGTTGTAGGATATCTAAAAAACATGTACCATAAAGTATGTTAGAAAGGATTTGGAATATTGACACAAATTTTTGGTAATAGCGTCAACCAAAATGCTTACATGCCACAAGTAACGACGGTGCATGGTCCATGCAGGGCTAAGGCCACGGAGGTGGTCCATCCCGGGAGCTGAGGTGGCCGCCACACGACCAAGGGGGCGCACACATAAAGCCTCCAAGAACGCAACCCTCCCACCTCAAGGGCATGTCCAAGGGTGCAAACCAAGAAAGGAGATATCTAGATGCATAAAAGAAAGGAGTTATTGGAGTGGGGGAGGAAAATTGTAACTGGGTGAAGAGTGAGGGGTGGAAGAATGAAGCCAACCATATGCAGGGGTGCGGAAGGAAGATAGTGGGTATGACCTGGAAGTGTACAGTGAAAAACATGGAATAGTGGGAACCACCAGGGAAAGGGAGAAGGGAGAGGAGAGAAGGTGCTGGAAGGACAAACCGTGGGATCACAGGGGAGTGTACCTGGAAAGGAGTGGTGAGAAGTGAAGGAGCTTCCCAAACGGAAAGGAAGTGCTGGAAAGACAGACCATGGGATCACAGGGGAGTGTACCTGGAAAGCAATGGTGAGAAGTGGAGGAGCTTCCCAAACGTGTAACATGCCGCTTGTACGATGAGGAGGGGAGTGCGTGAAGGAGCCGAACATGTACCCCCCGAGGTGGGCGGGGCATCCACCAACGTCACGCGCTCGACAAGCACTGGGGCGGGTCAACATGTGCGGGGACACACGTCGCCCAAGGCGGAACGCCAAACCCGTGCTGTCGGCAGAAGGATTCAGACGGCTACACTGCGGCGCCAGGATTGACGTCACAGATGGAGCCATCGTGCGTGGCGTCGATGCGTTGTGGACGCCCGCCAACCCCCCGCCAACCAAGGATTGCGGAGGGGGGAGGGCGAGCACACAGAGCGCATCGCAGCTCCCGGGAATGGACAAAAACAGCGGCCAAGGACTGCAAAAACTGAGCCATGCACCGGAACAAATGGCAATGGGCTGACTAGCTGCCAATAAGGGAGTATGAATAGAAAGTAATCCCGCCAGTTAGGACAAGAATTATTGTAATAATGTTGGCAGAAAAAACCTGCCAAAGAGCGTCAACCACCTCCATCCCTGATAAGTTTCAAAAAAAAATAGGGGATTTGGGACTTTAAATGAGGCACCAGAGTGCCTCCATCCCGACTTGAATAAAAACAAAGGGGAGATTTGGGACTTTAAATGAAGTGGTTGACTCATGTGGGTGAATGAAATACAATTTATTGGAATGGGAGGTAAGCAATTACATGAAGGTAGTATAATTCATATATAACGTGAATCAATGGATAAATGCCATATTCTATATACAAAAAACGATCAATGGATAAATGCCATAATCTATATACATGTTCATGATAGAATACCATCCAATCCATAGTGTATAACATAATCAGCACATGAAAACAGTATATAACACATATTCCCATAATTAATTGGCAGTGGTTCGATAGACAAATTGTAGTTAAAAATATTAAATCCAGGTGTATAGCATAATAAAACACACAGCTACATCCTCAAAGCCCGACGCGTTTCTGTGTATAAAAACACTTCCTCAGGGGCGGATGTTGTAGGATATCTAAAAAACATGTACCATAAAGTATGTTAGAAAGGATTTGGAATATTGACACAAATTTTTGGTAATAGCGTCAACCAAAATGCTTACATGCCACAAGTAACGACGGTGCATGGTCCATGCAGGGCTAAGGCCACGGAGGTGGTCCATCCCGGGAGCTGAGGTGGCCGCCACACGACCAAGGGGGCGCACACATAAAGCCTCCAAGAACGCAACCCTCCCACCTCAAGGGCATGTCCAAGGGTGCAAACCAAGAAAGGAGATATCTAGATGCATAAAAGAAAGGAGTTATTGGAGTGGGGGAGGAAAATTGTAACTGGGTGAAGAGTGAGGGGTGGAAGAATGAAGCCAACCATATGCAGGGGTGCGGAAGGAAGATAGTGGGTATGACCTGGAAGTGTACAGTGAAAAACATGGAATAGTGGGAACCACCAGGGAAAGGGAGAAGGGAGAGGAGAGAAGGTGCTGGAAGGACAAACCGTGGGATCACAGGGGAGTGTACCTGGAAAGGAGTGGTGAGAAGTGAAGGAGCTTCCCAAACGGAAAGGAAGTGCTGGAAAGACAGACCATGGGATCACAGGGGAGTGTACCTGGAAAGCAATGGTGAGAAGTGGAGGAGCTTCCCAAACGTGTAACATGCCGCTTGTACGATGAGGAGGGGAGTGCGTGAAGGAGCCGAACATGTACCCCCCGAGGTGGGCGGGGCATCCACCAACGTCACGCGCTCGACAAGCACTGGGGCGGGTCAACATGTGCGGGGACACACGTCGCCCAAGGCGGAACGCCAAACCCGTGCTGTCGGCAGAAGGATTCAGACGGCTACACTGCGGCGCCAGGATTGACGTCACAGATGGAGCCATCGTGCGTGGCGTCGATGCGTTGTGGACGCCCGCCAACCCCCCGCCAACCAAGGATTGCGGAGGGGGGAGGGCGAGCACACAGAGCGCATCGCAGCTCCCGGGAATGGACAAAAACAGCGGCCAAGGACTGCAAAAACTGAGCCATGCACCGGAACAAATGGCAATGGGCTGACTAGCTGCCAATAAGGGAGTATGAATAGAAAGTAATCCCGCCAGTTAGGACAAGAATTATTGTAATAATGTTGGCAGAAAAAACCTGCCAAAGAGCGTCAACCACCTCCATCCCTGATAAGTTTCAAAAAAAAATAGGGGATTTGGGACTTTAAATGAGGCACCAGAGTGCCTCCATCCCGACTTGAATAAAAACAAAGGGGAGATTTGGGACTTTAAATGAAGTGGTTGACTCATGTGGGTGAATGAAATACAATTTATTGGAATGGGAGGTAAGCAATTACATGAAGGTAGTATAATTCATATATAACGTGAATCAATGGATAAATGCCATATTCTATATACAAAAAACGATCAATGGATAAATGCCATAATCTATATACATGTTCATGATAGAATACCATCCAATCCATAGTGTATAACATAATCAGCACATGAAAACAGTATATAACACATATTCCCATAATTAATTGGCAGTGGTTCGATAGACAAATTGTAGTTAAAAATATTAAATCCAGGTGTATAGCATAATAAAACACACAGCTACATCCTCAAAGCCCGACGCGTTTCTGTGTATAAAAACACTTCCTCAGGGGCGGATGTTGTAGGATATCTAAAAAACATGTACCATAAAGTATGTTAGAAAGGATTTGGAATATTGACACAAATTTTTGGTAATAGCGTCAACCAAAATGCTTACATGCCACAAGTAACGACGGTGCATGGTCCATGCAGGGCTAAGGCCACGGAGGTGGTCCATCCCGGGAGCTGAGGTGGCCGCCACACGACCAAGGGGGCGCACACATAAAGCCTCCAAGAACGCAACCCTCCCACCTCAAGGGCATGTCCAAGGGTGCAAACCAAGAAAGGAGATATCTAGATGCATAAAAGAAAGGAGTTATTGGAGTGGGGGAGGAAAATTGTAACTGGGTGAAGAGTGAGGGGTGGAAGAATGAAGCCAACCATATGCAGGGGTGCGGAAGGAAGATAGTGGGTATGACCTGGAAGTGTACAGTGAAAAACATGGAATAGTGGGAACCACCAGGGAAAGGGAGAAGGGAGAGGAGAGAAGGTGCTGGAAGGACAAACCGTGGGATCACAGGGGAGTGTACCTGGAAAGGAGTGGTGAGAAGTGAAGGAGCTTCCCAAACGGAAAGGAAGTGCTGGAAAGACAGACCATGGGATCACAGGGGAGTGTACCTGGAAAGCAATGGTGAGAAGTGGAGGAGCTTCCCAAACGTGTAACATGCCGCTTGTACGATGAGGAGGGGAGTGCGTGAAGGAGCCGAACATGTACCCCCCGAGGTGGGCGGGGCATCCACCAACGTCACGCGCTCGACAAGCACTGGGGCGGGTCAACATGTGCGGGGACACACGTCGCCCAAGGCGGAACGCCAAACCCGTGCTGTCGGCAGAAGGATTCAGACGGCTACACTGCGGCGCCAGGATTGACGTCACAGATGGAGCCATCGTGCGTGGCGTCGATGCGTTGTGGACGCCCGCCAACCCCCCGCCAACCGTGTGGCGGCCACCTCAGCTCCCGGGATGGACCACCTCCGTGGCCTTAGCCCTGCATGGACCATGCACCGTCGTTACTTGTGGCATGTAAGCATTTTGGTTGACGCTATTACCAAAAATTTGTGTCAATATTCCAAATCCTTTCTAACATACTTTATGGTACATGTTTTTTAGATATCCTACAACATCCGCCCCTGAGGAAGTGTTTTTATACACAGAAACGCGTCGGGCTTTGAGGATGTAGCTGTGTGTTTTATTATGCTATACACCTGGATTTAATATTTTTAACTACAATTTGTCTATCGAACCACTGCCAATTAATTATGGGAATATGTGTTATATACTGTTTTCATGTGCTGATTATGTTATACACTATGGATTGGATGGTATTCTATCATGAACATGTATATAGATTATGGCATTTATCCATTGATCGTTTTTTGTATATAGAATATGGCATTTATCCATTGATTCACGTTATATATGAATTATACTACCTTCATGTAATTGCTTACCTCCCATTCCAATAAATTGTATTTCATTCACCCACATGAGTCAACCACTTCATTTAAAGTCCCAAATCTCCCCTTTGTTTTTATTCAAGGGGCCCAAAGTGTGCCAAGAAAATACCCCCCCCCCACCATTACACCCCCACCACCAGCCTGAACCGGTGATACCCCATCCCCCACACCATTACACCCCCCACCACCAGCCTGAACTGGTGATACGAGGCAGGATTTGATCTAAACCATTCCATTGTAGCTCTGGCTGGATGTTTCGGGTCGTTGTCCTGCTGGAAGGTGAACCTCCGCCCCGGTCTCAAGTCTTTTGCAGACGCTAATGCCGCGTACACACGAGCAGCATTTCCGTCAAAAAAGTGTGATGGGAGCTTTTGGTCGGATATTCCGACCGTGTGTATGCTCCATCCAACTTTTTCTGTCTGAATTTCCGCCAGCAAAAGATTGAGAGCTGGTTCTCTATTTTTCCGATGGAAAAAGTTCTTGACGGCAATTCCGTTCGTCTGGATGCAATACCGACACGCAGAAAAACACACATGCTCGGAAACAGAATGACACATGCTCGTAAGCATTGAACTTCATTTTCTCGGCTCGTCGTAGTGTTGTACGTCACCGCGCTCTTGACGGTCGAAAGTTCAGAGAACCTTTGTGTGACCCGTGTGTATGCAAGGCAAGCTTGAGCAGAACCATCCAAGTTTTTTCTGATGGAAATTCCGCTCGTGTGTAACAGGTTTTCTTCTAAGATTGTCCTGTATTTGTCTCCATCCTTCTTCCCAACAACTCTGACCAGCTTCCCTGTCCCTGCTGAAGAAAAGCATCCCCTCCACATGATGCTGCCACCACCATGTTTCACGGTGGGGATGGTGTGTTCAGGGTGATGTGCAGTGTTAGTTTTCCCCACACATAGCGTTTTCTTTTAGGCCAAAAAGTTGAATTTTGGTCTCATCTGACCAGATCACCTTCTTCCACATGTTTGCTGTGTCCCCCACATGGCTTCTCACAAACTACAAACAGGACTTCTTATGACTTTCTTTCTCCAATGTCTTTCTTCTTGTCACTCTTCCATAAAGGGCAGATTTGTGGAGAACACGACTAATAGTTGTCCTGTGGACAGATTCTCCCCCCTGAGCTGTGGATTTCTGCAGCTCCTCCAGAGTTACCATGGACCTCTTGGCTCTTCTCTGATGAATGTTCTCCTTGCCCGGCCGGTCAGTTTAGGTGGACGGCCATGTCTTGGAAGGTTTGCAGTTGTGCCTAAAGCTGCGTACACACGAGCGGAATGTCCGACAGAAAAAGTCAGACGGAAGCTTTTCATCATATATTTCGATCGTGTGTGTGCCTCATCGGACTTTTGTTTTAGAAAACTCTGAAGGACCTAGAAATAGAACATGTTCTAAATATTTCCCACGGACCAAAAGCGACGCATGCTCTGAAGCAAGTACGAGACGGAAGCTATTGGCTACTGGCTATTGAACTTCCTTCTTCTAGTCCCGTCATACTTGTTGTACGTCACCGCGTTTTGGACGGTCAGACTTTGGGTTGACCGTGTGTAGGCAAGACCGCTTGAATGGAATTCCGTTGGAGTTCCGTCTGAGAAACCTTCCGAGTTTATTCCGACGGCAAAACCGGTCGTATGTATGTGGCAATACTCTTTCCATTTTCCGATGATGGATTGAACAGAGCTCCGTGAGATGTTCAAAGCTTGGGAGATTTTTTTTATAACCCAACCCTGCTTTATACTTCTCCACAACTTTATCCCTGACCTGTCTGGCGTGTTCCTTGGCCTTCACGATGCTTTGATGATTTGTTCACTAAGGTTCTCTAACAAACCACTGAGGGCTTCACAGAACAGCTGTATTTATGCTGAGGTTAAATTACACACAGGTGGACTCTATTTACTAATTAGGTGACTTCTAAAGGCAATTGGTTCCCCTAGATTTTAGTTAGGGGTATCAGAGTAAAGGGGGCTGAATACAAATGCCCCCCCCCCACACACTTTTTACATATTTATTTGTAAAACATTTAAAACTCATTTATCATTTTCCTTCCACTTCACAATTATGTGCCACTTTGTTTTGGTCTATCATATAAAATCCCAATAAAATACATTTACGTTTTTGGTTGTAACATGACAAAGTGTGGAAAATTTCAAGGGGTATGAATACTTTTTCAAGGCACTGTAAGCTTTGACAATAAAACCTGGAAGCTGATTGGTTACTATGAACGGCTACACCAGACTTAGTAATTCTCCCCCATTACACAGACATGATCCACTGTTGTCACCATCAGGAAACCCACCCGGAGAAATGCCAGGCAGCCATCACTGGAGAGTATAGAGACAGGAAGTGGCTGCAAAGGGGCTGCGGGGAGATCAGCAGCAATGAGATGCAACAAAATAGAAGCAAAAAATGGGAAAAACAAGTATTTTATTTCCAGAGTTGAGAATTCTTTTTCACACACTATAGCACACTATACACGGTTTACATCACCTATAGTCAGCAGTGTACTCAGCACTGATCCGAAATATTTCCCTCCTGTCAGCAGGAAAGTTTCCGACAGGAAGGAGTGAAAGGTCCAGGAGAGGAGGAATTGTAATCAGGGGCAGGAAGATGTTTATTGAGGTCACTGACAGAACAATAGAGCTCAGTGACCCCTCTGGTGACCCCTCCACTGACTACTGTGTGCCCCAGATAGGTATAGCACTGAGCAGTGAGGGGAAAGCTGAGCAGTGGCGGCCGGTGCTAACATTTTTTTGGGGGGGGGGGGGCGCAAATTTTTTTTGAAAAAAAGACATCAATTGCAGCCACTGTGCCAAACGCAGCCACTGTGCCCATCAAACGCTGCCACCGTGCCAAACGCAGCCACTGTGCCCATCAAAACGCTGCCACTGTGCCAAACGCAGCCACTGTGCCCATCAAACGCTGCCACTGTGCCAAACGCAGCCACTGTGCCCATCAAACGCAGCCACTGTGCCCATCAAACGCTGCCACTGTGCCCATCAAACGCAGCCATTGTGCCCATCAAACGCAGTCACTGTGCCAAAGGCTGCCACTGTGCCCATCAAACGCAGCCACTGTGCCCATCAAACGCAGTCACTGTGCCAAAGGCTGCCACTGTGCCCATCAAATGCTGCCACTGTGCCAAACGCTGCCCATCAAACGCTGCCACTGTGCCAAACGCTGCCACTGCCACACTGTCCATCAAACGCTGCCACTGTGCCAAACGCAGCCACTGTGCCCATCACTGTGCCAAACACTGCCACTGTGCCCATCAAACGCTGCCACTGTGCCCATCAAACGCAGCCACTGTGCCAAACACTGCCACTGCCACGCTGCCCATCAAACGCTGCCACTGTGCCAAATGCAGCCACTGTGCCCATCAAACGCAGCCACTGTGCCAAAGGCTGCCACTGTGCCCATCAAACGCTGCCACTGTGCCAAACACAGCCACGCTGCCCATCAAATGCTGCCAGTGTGCCCATCATATGCTGCCAGTGTGCCCATCAAATGCTGCCAGTGTGTCCTTGAATGCCGCCAGTGTGACCCCGTCCGCTCCCAGTCTGCCCGGCACTTACCCTGTCTTGGTGGTGCAGCGGGTGACAGCGACGAGCGGGGTCCTTCATGCGTCTCCTGCTGTCCTCATCTCCCGTCCTCTCCTCCTGATAGGCGTCCAATAGCGGCGCCTGTTGTTTCAACCAATCAGGTGACAGGTAACAGACCCGAGCACCTGATTGGTGGAGAGGCGGCTCAGTGTTAGGAAAGCGAATATTCATTCGCGTTTCTAACACAGCTGAGTGACCTGCGAGCGCCAAGCCTATGGCTCTAATCAGGTGCTTCAAAAAAATACCCCGCCGCTGTAATTCAGAATAGGGAGTGGCAGCAGCGGCCATGGATAGATGCATGCAATGCATGCATCTATCCATAGTACACAGAGGGGGTGGCTGGAGAGGGGGCGGCGCCAGTGCGCCCTTATGGACGCACCGCCACTGAAGCTGAGCATACACTTGTAGCGGTCTCCCCGACTTTCAAGGGCCTGATGGTGACCCCCAGAGCCAGGGAGAACTCATTTTAAAGGCTTATATGCAAGTTTTTGCCATAAAAAGTGTTTGGGGACCCGGGTCCTGCCCCAGGGGACATGGATCAATGCAAGGAAAAGTTTTTAAAACAACCGTTTTTTCAGGAGCAGTGATTTTAATAATGTTTAACATTCAAACAATAAAATTGAAATATTACTTTAAATATCGTGCCTCGGGAGTCCCCTTAGTCTGCCTGTAAAGTGGTGCATCTTTCTGATGTGTTTTACAGTGCCGCAGCAAAATTACATTTCTAAAGGAAAAAATGTCATTTAAACTTGCTCGCAGCTGTAATGTATTGCTGTCTCCCAGTAATATAGATGAAAAATCAATGAAAAAATTGGAGAGGGGTTCCCCCCCCCCCCCCCCCTAGTCCATACCAGGCCCTTCGGGTCTGGTATGGATTTTAAGGGAAACTTCACGCCGATATCGATACCAGACCCTTATCCAA